>JAJMLV010000006.1:25257065-25270123 GCA_027123465.1 Erythroxylum coca
CGAAATCCTCCAATGGTATGATGATGAAATTCATCTTGGCATCCTAACTTCCAATGCTGACTGGAACGTTGTAAACAATTCCTACAACTACTTGTACCTTCCCTATAGGGGGCATCGGAGCCTTAGACACCCTCACGTCCATCTTTTGAACCATCTTTTCTCTTAGGAAATTGTGGGTTGCACCAGTATCCACCATCACGGTTACATCTTTCTACCCAATCTGTATACTCACATACATCAGCCCATCAAAGGGAACCGACTCAATACTAACTGCATTAAGCAAAGTTATCAAATTCAGCGTTGCATCTTCCAAAGATTCACCGTCTTCCTCGGTAATCAGGGCATCCAGCTTCTCCTTTCTCAGGCACTCTCTCGCAAAATGTGGACCACTGCATAAGTAACAAGCAATTATGCCCTTCTTCAAGGACGTCTCCTCGTTTTTTGAGCTCCTATTATGATTGCCCTTGCCTTTGAAGACTCCCTTTTTAGAATCCTTCTTCTTTTTTCCCTCGGTCCTCTCTCGATGGGCAGGGCCTTTGCCTTTAGAAGAATTCGAGAAGCTCGCCTTAGAGCCTTTTTCCAGTTGAAAATACACTAAGGCATCGGCAATCGCGATTGCACCAACTACGTCCTTCACATTCTGCCTTCGTAACTCCATTTGAGCCCACGGTTGTAGCCCAGATAGGAAATTAAAGAGCTTGTCCTCATCTAACATGTTCTCAATTCCAACATTAGAGAGCTAAAAGGCTTAACATAATCTCTTACCGATCTATCTTGCTTAGCTGCTTCAAGGCATCCCTCGCTAGCCAAGAAGTATTCATAGGAAGGAACTGATCCTTTAGCTCCTTCTTCATCTACAGCCACGTTTTCACGGGAGTTCTACCCGCGCTGATCTTTGCAGAGGTCCTCGTCCTCCACCAGAGCTTGGCATCCCCATCCAAATACATGGCCATCAAATTGACCTTGTCAGCGTCAGATACTCTAGCAGTCACAAAGTACTGCTCTATATCTCACAAAAAGTTCTCCAACACCTTGGCATCCCGCACGCCTTCGAACACCCTTGGTTCACTCACCTTCATCGATGATGAAAGTTGTAGTGTGGAGTTTTCAACCCGATCTCCGTTAATCGTTGCAATGGCACGTCTTAGGATAGAGATCTCAAAGTGAGCATCCTCCTATGCCTTCAACATATCTACCATCTATTGCTGCAACTGTTGGATTCGTGCCTCCAACATCTCGAACCGAGCATTGTGGGAAGTGACCTCTTCCTCTTCCTAAGGAATAGGACCAATGAGTGCCTCCACTCTAGACACTCGTTCTGTCAAGTTGCCTATTGCTATTTCAAACTTTAGCTTTGATACTAGTTGTTACAAAGGTAACCTTGGAACTTAAACTTTCACTTGAAGTTTCTGGTTCACACCCTTTGCACGACAATCTTACTTAGATCTGTTAAAGCAAGACTCAACATTTCTCAACCCTCGAAGTATTTACCTCACACATCCTCGAAGAAACAATACTTATAAGAGCAACAAAACCAAAGGCAACAAGAATGCACAGAGATATGGTATAAAACCAACTTTATATACTTTCCCTCAAAAGAATACAAAGAATGCTCTGTCTGATTCAATGAGAAGAGCAAAGCTCTAATAAGAATGCTCTCTCTGATTCAATGAGAAGAGCAAAGCTCGAATGAGTTTATATAGGCATCCTAACTTGGAGTCCAAGTTACATTCAGATTCTCACTAAATTTGAACTACCTAAGATCGTGTTAAGCTCACTTATATCCTTATCAGATTACATCACGTGGATCAATTAGACGACAACTCCGTCTAAATAGGACTCTAAATGATAGGATAAGATAAAAACAAGATAGAGTTTACATTCAATTAGGAAAATAGCATCCTTATCCTCGAAGAACTCTACTATCTTCAGATATTCAGTTCCATTGCAACTCTAACTCTCAGTCGTCGCCACATCATCCAAGATCTCCCCACGATCTCTATCCGTTAATGATGTAATGTGATCTCGCTGAAGTCCACTAGTACATTGGCCTGATCCAATGCTCCCACAACAAGTTCATTAGTCATGGTCCATTCATCTGAGCATAGGTTAAGTCCTTAGTCCGTCAAGACCTTAACCTAGGTCGAGTCAATCTCCACAAGGTCTGATGCTCTACCAAAATTCGCACTAAGTCCGATCTCACTCACCCACGTTTGCCTTAGTGTTTTCGCATGCCTCCCTCACGCGTGAATCCAGTTAACCTTCCTCCTAAGGCTCCTCATGAAGGTCGTTAAGAAGTGCTCCAGAACTTAGGAGTCTAACAGTTGTCTTCTAAAATTTTAAATACTACATATTTATGGGATAGTGAATACAAACCATACTAACATTTTTTATTAAAGAATAAAGAAGTTGGAACAATAAGATACTAGTAATTTTATATAAATATCTAAATTGATGTGTATGGAATATTCATATATGTTTTTAAGTATTTTATTTGATTTTAATGCTAAATTATTTTATTTTATTTAGTTTTTGATATCTTTTTCAAAAAATTATGCAAATTTGCCTTTGGGATGATATTATTCAAGAATTGAATCCAATTCTAAGAAAAAAATAAGAAAAACATTGAAATTACTTGAAATCAATTTCTTTTCAATGGATTGAATTTTATCAAACAATTGGTATGCATTAACCGATTCATCCCTAATTCAAGATAAATTTCCATTTTTTTCCAACATTCTTCAACAAATACACAGCCCATCATTAATAATTAGTAATTAACAACCAAAACCAAATACCAACTCCATATCAACCAAATAATTCAACCATGCACACTATATACATCATCTGACAGAGAAGACGAGAGGAGGGACAAGAGGAAGACGACGTAGGAGACACACAACGTAGGAGAAGACACGAGGTCCACGACGACAATCTAGCTCCAGACTACGGCGATGGAAGAGGAAGACGAAGCGCAAGCGCAGGTGGGGGGCGAGGGGAGGGGAAGAAGGGCTTCGGGTAGTTTAAAACATAAACAAAACAACGTCGTTTGGTTTTAAACCAAACGATGTCGTTTTGGTTATGTTGTCAATGTTTAAAACATAATCAAAATGACGTCATTTGGTTTTAGACCAAATGACGTCGTTTTGGTTAATTATAAACGTTTAAACCTTCAGTTGATAAACGATGTAAACCAAACGACGTCATTTTGGTTAAATTGTAAACGTTTTAATCTTTAATTGCAAAACGACGTCGTTTATAAGTTAACCAAAACGACAACGATGTCGCTTTGGTTAACTTATAAATGTTTAAATCGTTAGTTAAATCAAACGACAACGATGTCGTTTTGGTTAACTTATAAACATTTAAACTGTTAGTCAAACTAAACGACATCATTTGGTTAAAAAGAAAAATATGTCGTTTTGTTGATGAAGCTAAGACGTTCTTAAGTTTACCGAAACAATGTCGTTTCGGTATTAAACAAACAACATTGTTTTCTTAGAGTTAAAAGTTGATGACTGACCACGATTTTTACCGACGGAATTATCGACGATAATATCCGTCGGTAAACTATTTCGTCTGAAAGTAGCGATGGAATTTTCTAGCGATGCTAAACAAATATTTCTAAATGACATTATCGACATCTGTACTATTTCTGTCGATAATTGCCTACGTTTTCTTTACCGTCGGAAAAGTTTCGTCGCTAATTTAAACTTCTCTTGTAGTGTTGGTATATAAAACAAGTTTAAATTAAATTGATGTTACAAGTCAACCTAATTTAATAAATGTTTTTAAAATAGAATCGGAAGTTAAACCAGTAATAATAGTAGACCGTCATAAAATCGATTAAAGATTGAATAAAATTAGAAAATTTTAAATTTGAATGAAAGAAATTGTCTTTACCTATCGAATAATTTAAAATTTTAATTAAAAAAGATAATTAAATAAAAATTAATTGATTTATTTTAGTTTGTAAGAACCTATTAATTTACGAAAACTGATCATTTAACTAATAAACTTGACATCAAAAGTTATTAAAGTAAATCAAATCGAAAAGTTGAAATTGAATCAAAAAAAATTTATGATTAAACCGGTTAGATTTTTTAATGATTGAATTTAATAGAAAATAAAATTATAGGAAAAAGGTGGCCATCATCAATTTAGTGGTATTCATGATGATTATAATTAATATAAATCAATTAATCCTACATTTCTTAAAAAATAATTGAATAAATTAGAAGTTGTGCACGAGTTAGTTACAGGCATAAGACAGCTAGCGATGTAAACAAGTGCGACGACGAAAATTTAATATTATAAACTATAATTTAATATGTGTGAGAGTAATTTAATCTATACTGACAAGAATAATTATGAACATGACCAAATGAATGCATATGTAATTAGCTCGACTATAATTTACATTACTAACTACTAAAAGTAACTACAAAATTCTTAAAATAACAGTTTTCCCCGTAACAATTCAAAATTTTGACAGCAAAGGACACGCGTGTTGTATGACAAAAGTTTGTACTCAACCTTGAAGAGAGCATGATGATGATGATAATGGAGACATTGTTGTGAGTTACAGACGTGAGGGGGTGGAATGAATTTTACAGATACCATCAAGCAACTCAAGTTGACAAGATGCTCTCGTTTTTATCCAACACATTACGGGACTTGTTGGGTATCCAAATAATTCATTCTTTTGGTAAGGGGGCCATCAAAATCAAATCAGAAACATTGTTGCGGCTTTGCAACAAACACTTCTGATTGAACGCCAAATTTTCTGGTTCCAACAACCGTAGACCACAGCCTCCTCTGTTCATACTGCCAACTATCAACAGACGGATAATCGACCGACGTGCATCGTCAGAAGCTTGCGTGTGAAACGGCGCCATTTTGTTTGATGTATCGGCTTGGGGTTGGCCTACAACACCTATTTTTTTTTAAACCAACAACCAATGACATTGGTTGCGTCGACGCAATATCTATCTGGTTTTGATTCGATTTTATGTAAGATCTATTTTTTAAATTTAATTTATTTGGTTGCGTCGACGCAATATCTATCTCGTTTTGATTCGATTTTATTTAAGATCTATTGTTTTTTAATTTAATCTAAGGATTTGAAATTTTTAATCAGTTACTTGAATAAAGTATTCGATTATTTGGTTCTTATAATAATATTTATTAGAAGTCGTTTTGATCGGCTGAGCTTCGCTCGAAAGTCCAAATTCATCGGATATTTATTTATACGACTGTTGGTGATTGCGACTACCAGATGGAAACAAATGATAAGATAAAACAGCGGGACCGCAGCAATAGATGGTACGTGCATTAGCCATCTGCGCCAGTGGCTACTCCGGAATCTGGGAGTGGGACTGGGAGCACCTTCCAGAGAAAATTTTAATTTATTTAACTTGATGTATTCATTTTTTATATGACTTTCCTCAGAACTCTTAACTCCCTAATTATACTAAAAGCATAAAAAGAAACATTCATTCAATTGGATCGTTATTCTATACTTTGTCTTCTATTAAAAAAAAAAAACATCATTTATCAATAGCTGGATACAACTTCAACACATAGGTAAACGATGACTAATAACATAACGTGTATTCTTTGCAATCATTGTGGTGGAAGCCGTAGCTTCTACACATACACATAAAAGCTACGTGTTTTGGTTATCCCCAATTTCTCCGTACTTCAACCTAATTCCAAAACTAGTTTCGGCAAGACCTTCAAGCTTTAATTTCCCAAAAAAATAAGTTGGTGCAGTCCAAACTCCAAGCACCCCTCTTTATGCAGACACAAGCACATGGTACCGTGAGTTGGGTTGTGTGTAGATCAATATGTAGCAGTTTAAATTTCAAACATTTAACTTTTATTTGGAGATGGCGCTCCAAATTAAGTGAAATTGGATTTGAAACAACCATGGCGTTACTTATAACCATAATCAACATAAACTTAATTTCTTTAAGGAAATTATTTCTGTTCCGCCAGGTCACCCAATTTCCAGATTCAACCCGTAACTCTTCCGTCTCCGTGCGTCTCAGTAAACCAAAACCCCACCCGTAGCACACATAGCGTGAGAACACGCTCCTCCGCACCTTTAACGTCCATCCATTTCCCCGTCACAGAATTCAAATAATATAATTACAATATCAACTTCCTCCCTTCTTACCCCTTACTATTGTAAAAAGGAACGGTCGTTACGACTGACGACCTAAACAAAGGCTCTCGCGTTTTAACTTCAACACAAACTCCCGCAGTTGTCCAAATTCTTATTGCTGTCGTCACATAATACGGCCACATCACTGTTATTCCTCCTCTAAATCTGTTTACATATATATATACATGTACTTGTTTATCCATCGACTTGATTAAGAGCCATACAATGGCGGCGGAGAAGAAAGTGGTGTTCGACTCGGAGGCGGCGGGATCGATGATGAACGAGCTGCGAGGCACTTTTGCCTCCGGGAGGACTCGGAGTTACGAGTGGAGAGTGTCGCAGTTGAAGAGCATGGAGAAGATGCTCAACGATTGCGAGAAAGACATCGTAGACGCTCTAACACAAGATCTATCCAAGCCTGAACTCGAATCCACTCTTTACGAGGTCAACTACTTTTATAATGACATATGATTGCCCTGCGCAGTCGAATTAAATGCTTACAGTAACACATATATTGATACTTTCGCTTCCTTTTAAGTTTTCAATATGGAACACAGTACAATCACCTCTACTGTTGAAGCACTTGATGTTTTTTCCTTCAAAATTCAATCATAGTAAAGGATAACTTTGCTGTTAATTTGGAACGTCATACAATAAGATAGATGATCACCTTCTGTAGTACCGTTGTCATGAATTATCAGTTATGTGCGTATTGGTGAATATTTACGATCATTGAGTTAGTTTTACTGTCGTTCTGGGGTCACCAAATTTTGTAAATAAATCGGCGAAATAAGCTATTTGATTTTGTTCCCGTTTCGCTCCTTGTGTTCTGTTATTTGCTTGATGGTTTTGTATTATTTCTTTTAGTTTAATGTGCCACAATAATTATTTCATGGTGTAAGTTTTATATTTAACCACGCATTCGAAGGATCATTCACGTCCCAGAAAACCTGTCCAATTATAGCTAGCAAGGTTGCCATCGCGGTATCTTGTTATTAAGATTCTTTGCGTTTGAAACGTGTGCAATTTCCATCTTTTGTTAGAAGGGAGAACATTAATGACAGACCGACATGGTGAGGTGCGGTATTTAATAGGTGAGATGGAGGGGCTTGACAACTGTATCAATTTGGCTTGCTGACTAGTGCATATTAAATTTAAAGGCATGCCTGCAGAAACTAAACTTCAAACTTACGATCGCTCTTTCTAGAATCTCTCGCTGAGCTCAGAGGCTTATAATTTGCTTGATCTCTTGGTGATATTTTTTGTGGGCGATGGTTGTTCATTTTCTTTTCGTTTTTTCTGTTGACAGTGAGTCAAGTTCTTTGAACTGTGTTATCGTGGCATAATAACTATTAAACTGCTGAGAAATATATTGAAGCTGACTTGCAGAGGATAGGAGACGATTTAGGAAGAACAAATTAACAAAAAGTGAACTGTTTCATTAGGGATGTGAAGAAAATATGTTTCTTTCACAGCTGGATGCGATTGCATTAGCTCCACTAACCACATTTTATGATAAAACTTGGAATTGTGTCTCAGCAGGTCAAACTTTGACTGATCCCAATCGCCAACTATCTTTCGTGTTAATGAATTTACACATTACTTGCATAGGGGATTCTGAACTAATGAATCTGAAGACATGTGACCATGGTTACTGATTAAGTATCCTCTGCCTGGCTAGACCGTGTTCTGTCTCTAGTCAGTCCAATCCAAGACATCTTTGTTTGCTGTTGTGCAGTGAACTTAGTACATATGTGCATCCTCTGTCCATTTGTGCGCATTACCTTGTAAGTGTGAGCATACTTTTGTACCTGTGCATGCTCAATAGATGCTAATGCAACGACAGCAAGTTGTACTACAAGACTATGTATCATTCTGGAGGTTTCTTTGCGTTAACTTGTGTTAAAGTTATATGCAAAATAGCAACCTATTCTCCTTTCATGTTGATGGACGTTGTTTTTACTGCAGATTGGCATGCTAAAAAACTCATTGAGAGTGACAATTAAGGAACTTAAACGTTGGATGAAGCCAGAAAAGGTACCTTTTATTTCCAACAACTGCTCCACTCAGTTGTTTCTATGACGTGGTCGTTTTCTTTTCACCTTAGATGAGTTAATCGACTCTGTCATCATATCTCAGGCAAAAACTCCAGTAACCATCTTCCCTTCATCCGGCGAAATAGTGTCTGAACCATTCGGTGTTGTATTGATCATTTCAGCATGGAATTATCCTATCTGTATGCCATCTTCCTTTGCTTACCTTTCACTTCTGCATTTGTTCTCGGTCATCCTTCTTCTGTTAAACTTCACAATAGTGACCTAGATCTGCAATCTCTGGTTTAGTGTTGTCTCTGGACCCACTTATTGGGGCTATTGCCGCTGGTAACACTATGGTACTCAAACCATCAGAAATTGCTCCAGCCTCATCATCTCTGCTTGCAAAAATAGTTCCACAATATTTGGATGCCTCTTCAATAAGAGTTGTTGAGGGTGCTGTTGGTGAAACATCTGCACTACTGGAACAAAAGTGGGACAAGATATTTTATACAGGTGAAATTCTTATCGCATCTTTCTTTTTTCTGTGAGATTCAGGAGTTAAAATCGTCGTCAACTGTTATACTGTGGTCATAACGTGTGGTTTCGGACTAACTTGAGCGCCAATCCTAACATGATCTCTAGTTTCCTGAAGTGGAACCAGTGCTTGTTTGATTGAGGGCAAGTTCCACAGTGTATATGATATTGAATATGCGTGTCGTAGGCTTTATGTTTGGGAACTTGCCAAGGGTTGATGGAGCAATGATTATTTTGTTATGGCTAGGGATGATATTGGATGCTTCTTTTTAATATAATGTTTTTGCATACTGGTGTAAGATATTTCCTTCTCAATGAACATCGAAATGGAGTAAAGTTGCGACAATTTAAAATAAAATATAAGAAAATATAGCAGCTGCTGAGAAACTACGTTGATAATTAAGTCTTTTTGTCAAACAGTATTTTTTCTTATGCGACCCGTTTGTTTGAGGAAGTCTAGCACTTGTTTTTCGATTACAGGAAGTGGAAGAATTGGGCGTATTGTGATGGCTGCTGCAGCAAAGCACCTAACACCAGTTGTGTTGGAGCTAGGAGGTAAATGCCCAGTTGTAGTTGATTCGGGAATTGACTTACAGGTACGTATCTTCTATCGAATCTTCTATTATGAAGCCAAATTGTTGGTATGTTCATGCAATTAATGCTGTCAACTAGCTAAGCTTAGTTTCATCTATGCATCTGGATTGCTTAAAAAATCTGTCTTGCATGTCCAAGGTAACAGCCAGGCGCATAATTAGTGGCAAGTGGGGGTGTAACAATGGACAAGCGTGCATTTCTCCTGACTATATTCTAACGACAAAAGAATTCGCTCCAAAACTGGTAATGCAATGCGCCACTAGAATCCTAGTAGTCTCCCTGCCTTCGCTGCGTCCGTGTTTGTGTCAATTATGCTTTTCTCTTATTCCTTCATTCTGCAGTTGGATAATCTGAAAGAAGAAATTGAGAGATTCTACGGAGAAAAACCATTGGAATCAAAAGATTTGTCTCGAATTGTAAATTCTAATCATTTTGATCGAATGGCAAAGTTGCTGGATGATGTTAAGGTTTCTGGTAAAATTGTCTATGGTGGTGAAAGAGATAAAGAAAAACTGTGAGTTTTGTTGTCTTTCCTTTCAGATCATTAACTTAGCTTACCTGGATGCAATGGATATTCATGTAAGAGCGCTTTCTTTTTCCATTGGCAGGAGGATTGCTCCTACCATCTTGTTAGATGTTCCTGAGGACTCTCTGATAATGAATGAGGAGATATTTGGCCCTTTGCTTCCGATTATCACGGTAAGAACTAAGATTCAAGTGAAAAATATGGTCCTATATGATGTTTATTTTGATACATTGTGAAATGGACAAATTGTTGAAGCTGCACAATAATGTGTGAGTGATTTGATGGCATATTTAATTTAGACAAGAAATTACTTTCAGCTCAAACAAATAAGCTGGGAAGTGAATATTAAACAGATTTTCGATGTAAGACCGAAGGAGAGCAGCGATTTTTAACTGAAGTTGATCTACTAATTTGAATAAAACAGGGACTGCAATTCAATAGTTCAACCGCGGAATATTTATGTGATTTCCCTTGTTCTTTGGAATAGGTCAACAAAATTGAGGATAGCTTCGATGTGATCAATTTAGGGACAAAGCCGCTTGCAGCGTATTTATTTACTCAAAACAAGAAGCTTAAGGAAGAGTTTGTGATGTCTGTCTCTGCAGGGGGTTTGGTTGTCAATGACACTACTATCCATGTAATTATTCTCCTCCCTTAAACTTGTTGAAACCTGTTTCATATACATGCGTGCACAAGTTAACTATTATTTTATGAACTTAAGTAACTTTTGAGCCGTACTGAAACTATGATTATTTTGCTGTGCTTATGGAAGCAAAGTAGTTTTGGAAGAGGTCCTCTAGGGCTACGCTTTACCAGTTAGAAATCTGTTTAATTTTGGATAAGTAGTTAATACCAACTGCTGATAGTGTATACTTGCTATAGTTTTAAGCTGTCCAGCCGGGACAGTAGGAAAAGGATGGTATATTGAACATGAATGCAGCAAACACATATTAATAGGTGATACTCGATTATTTTTACCTACAGGCAACAAGCTGAGCTTTATACATTTTTCGAAGTTACTAAATTGAGTTAAGAGCATTTTCCCTTTTGTGAGTAATGTGGATAAAGTCTTAAGAATTTTTTCATGGTCAAATTTATTCTTGAATTGCTGTTTCATAGATTTATTTGGCATTCCCTATTTGGTGAACTTTTCTGTGGTTCGTAATTTTAGTCAAATCCAGGTGCTTGTTCATGTCGATCTAAAGAAGTACTAGAAATACAATAATGGTCAAATTATTGGTTTATTTGTATGAAAAGTGGGCATGCAACTGTAGATCTTGTTTCACTAATTTATGAAGCAACTTGATGACGCAGCTTGCAGTCCATACTTTACCATTTGGAGGTGTTGGAGAGAGTGGAACCGGTTCATACCATGGTAAATTCTCTTTTGATGCCTTCAGCCATAAGAAGGCGGTCGTATACCGAGGTTTTGTTGGTGATGCACCTATCAGGTATCCACCATACACCAGAGGAAAGCTGGCCTTGATGAAGGCTCTGCTTGCCGGTGATGTATGGGCTTTAATCAAAGCATTGTTTGGCTTATCCAAGACTAAACAAGATTAAAGGTTGCTGTAATGTAAAGAAGAGTTGTTTAATGTTTTGTGAATCAAATTTCTCCTATAATCAACCTGAATAATATCGATGGGTCACAAGAATAAAGCTGGAATATTCCATTGCAAGTTATGCCTTTTCATCAGTGTAATATTTTCGGTGGGTGAAATTGATCTGTCCACGTGTTTACTAATTTCCCCCAACACAACATAACTTGTAAGTAGTTACAGCGTTTATTATCTAAAAGATCATTAACTTAAAGAGAAATTTCAGTTTAACTTCTAAGAATTATCATTTGTAAGCCTTTTTTTAAATGTTTGTTAGATTATGTTTAAAATGTGAAATTTTAATTGGTATTAAAATTTAAAATAAAAATTATAATAAATTTCAATCTTATTTAAATGGCAAAAAGCCCCCATTTGGGTATCTCCCTCTTTTTCTTGTTTTTTTTTCCTTCTCTCTAATTTGTCACTCTCTTCTTTATCTCTCTAGTTTGCCGAATCTCTAAACTTATCTTTGTGCTTTCTTTTTTCCTTCCGCTGATGTTCATTGTCCTCCTTTTTATGTAAAAATGTGATTCTTCGTCTCTCTTATATACCTTTTTTGGACTCACTTTCTTTCTCAATAATCAACTGGACTATCGTGCGGGCCTCTTATATACCTTCTTTTACGTCTACCACCATCTTCTTCATCTTTCTGCTTTCAAAAATATCGGGGTTGTTTTTTGTGCTTTAAGATTTCAAACGAATCAACTTCGGGAATGGTACCATACGCCCAACAACACTCGTAGTGATCTTTTTTTTCTTTATTACGTTAGATATCTCAGTTTAATAAAATTAATCATAAATCCGTAAGATCATATCCCAAGAATCTTAGAGGATATAAATCTAGAATCCTAAGATTCTTCAGGTTCTTACGTAGCTTGTACATTTTTGCGCACAAGGAGTCTTCACATATTTGATTGTTCAGCTGATGATTGATCACTGGCCTCTTCTGCTCAGCATCAAGTTCTCATCCGCTCCCAGGTTTCCTAGTAGCTCCAACTCTCACACTACTGTTGGAAGCAAGGTGTCCGTAATTGATCCGATCAAATAGTTTTGCCCAAGGGGCTAGAGGATCATCAACATGAACATTTCCTATTTCTCCTCCTTTGATGTAATTCGAACCCAAGACCTCCTGAAAGGGAAAGCCTTAAGTAAAGAGCTGAAACCACTTAGGTCACTCGTACTTGTTCGTTCGTAGCGACTTTTAGTATATGCTGGGGATGATTGGCTGATTTACATGTTTTAAAAGAGTCTACATCTTATTTCTAAGCCTACTCTTTCTAACTCTATCTAGTTAATAAAACGTCGTTGTTTGGAGGTTGTGCAAGTTAACTTGATCGTGACTTACATGTACGGCCGTGCACTTTTGTCATGCCCATTTGACATGTGAGTTTTTTATTTTAATTTTACTTATATTACTATTAGTTTAATAATAGAGAGAATTCCCACCGAGCAAAATATTGCTGATCCATTGACAAAGCCATTATCACAAAAGAGTTTTGATTCTCATGTACTCGCCTATGGTATTAGATATCAAGGCGATTGGCTTTAGGTCAAGTGGGAGATTGTTAGAGTAGTGCCCTAAAGGCAATCGCCTTTAGCGC
>JAJMLV010000006.1:25425655-25437075 GCA_027123465.1 Erythroxylum coca
CCTTTCGCGCCCTTTCGTTTGCCTTCCGCCCTATTTCTTCTCCTTCTTCCTCTTTCTCTTTCTCCCTCACTCTCTCGTTTCTTCGCCGCCTCCGTCGACGTTGCCTCATTCCCTCCGTAGTCGTCTCCTTCAAGTCTCCCTTCACTATCGACTCTCGTAAGCCTCTTTCCTTTTGTTTTTCTCTTTGTTCGCTTTCATTTTCGTTGATTAGTGTTTAGTTAGGGTTGCGGGAAACGCTGTTCGTCGCATGTGTCTGCAGAATCGCCGTTCGTCGCGACGAGTTTCATAATTCGTCGCGACGAACGAAGAAGCCCAATTGCCGCAACGACCATACCTGTTCGTTGCGACGAATGGCTAAGGACGTCGATTCGTCGCGACTTCCGAGCGTTAGTCGCGACGAGAAGGCTGATTCTGTACGGTATTCCTAGTTAAGTTTTTGTTTCTATTACTTGTATGTGCAGGACCATGCCTCAAACTCCCAATGCTAGCAGCAGCGAGAATCCCATATCCCCTCCTCTTTCTATTGCTCCCTCTGAGGGTCCGCCTCGTGAGTCTACTCCACCTGCAGTTGCTCCAGCTCCTTCCGAGGTGGCCCTGCTCCGAGCGGACATCCTTCGTCTTGAGGCTCAGATAGTTGCTGACCGCGAGTTTTTCCGCACCATGCTGAACATGATTGCAGATGCAACATAAAGAGGGAAAGAGAGAGAGAAGAAACACAAATAAGAGAATTTGAGAAGACAACTGTATTCTGTTATAGCCTGGCAATATAGTCGTTAGTGTTTGATTATATACATGTAATAGCAAGAGATACAGTATATGCTGGAACACAATCACATCTCTAGAGTCTTGTTTATACGTTGCATATTACAACTATTCATTCGTCACCGTTTAAGTCGTCCTGCGTTCACTTTGTAACATCTCACCAGTGGTGATTTTGTTTTGGCTGTTGTGAGCTGTTGAACGTCAAGGCTTTGCTTTTGATGGATTGTGGATCTTGTTAGTGTTTCTGTTATGCTACGCCTGAGGTTTGGCTTGCGAGGAAGTTGCTGGAGATGTTAACGTTGCTTGCCATAACACGAGCATGGAGAGGTAATGATAAGGAGAAGCGGTTATACGTCAGGGCAGCTCCATGAAATGGACGATGATGTGTCGCTGGGAGATACGCAGCAACAACAACGAGCTGGTGGCATAAGGAGATGTTGTCGAAGGCTTGAAGGAGCTAATGGTGGCAACACAAATGAAGGTGGTGGCGATAACAAATAAGATTTCAATTGTTTCGATAGAAGTTATTAACACTTAATTAACTTAATAACAAATTAATTAATTTAATTATTCAGTACTTAATTAACTTAATAATAATTTAATTAATTTAATATATAAATACATTTTATAAAATGAAAGAGAAGTGGGTCTCATATTTAAGATAAAAATTTTTAAAAAATTAACTTATAGGAAGTTACAATTTTTCCGTCAATTTAGAAAGTTTGTAAGCATTAAGGTTTATTTTGAATGTGTCACGTTAAGATTCAAATTGTATTCTAATATAAATGTTATGGTTAAAGTCCTCTTTTAACATATAGTTAGATTATAAGACTAGTAAATAAATATACCTAACTAAATTTCATATTTGACTTACCTTAACAATTTTGGTGAGACATAAATTTACGTTTGATGAATTGGGTATTCCTAATACAAACTCTATATATAATCATAAAAATTATTAAAATGATTTTTTTTAATTTTTAACTATTATAATTCAAAAACACTTTTTGGGTAATTCTAAATTTTTATACTTTGTAAATTCAAACTTTATTACGAAGTTTAACTTTATTCAAATTTAAAATTTGAATTATAATTTTGGGTAATTAATAATATGTTGAACCACTAGATATGTGTCACATATATATCTACAAAGCAGAACTATAAAGAACTTAATTCCACAATAGAAGTTGCAGATTACTCTTCATCAGCCTGTCCAGCCAGACTCCAAACAAACAAGAAAAGGGTCACCCAAAATCCATTTTCTTTTCAATTTTTATTGGTTTTATGCGAAAAAATATTCCCTCCACAGCTCCAAACCCCGTCGCGTGAGCAGTGATCTTTTTCCCTCTTCACATTTTATCCCTAACCAACAGAAAAAGTTAGATCTTATCAAACAATCACATCATTTTTGGTTTTGAACAGAGAGTGAGTTCTTTTTTTTTCTTTTTTCTTTTTTCTCTTCATGTAATTTTCCCCTTTTCTCTCGGTGGGACTTCAACATCTCTGTCCCAAAGTCAGGCGTCTCGTGTTCTTCTTCTCTTGACGCTTCTCCGTTTGAGGATCAGGTAACTCCGTTACTGTTGCTTTCTTTTTTTAATTATTTTCCGATTTGATATATATTTTGTGTATAAATGATCTCGTCTTCTTGCTTCTTTCTTGTGCTATTTAGTTTCTAATTTCCATTTGGATTTTACTTGTATCTTTCTCTAGGGGTCTTATTTTTCTTCTAAAATTGTTTCCAGCTCTTTATCCCTCTTTCTGCCATTCGTTGTTGCCTTGTTTGGAGATTACTTTTGACCTTCTAATCTCCCTTTATCATGAATAGGACCTGCATTTGAAACCAATGTAATCTTTGATGCAACTCGAACTAGTTTTTTGCTTAGGTTTTTTCAGCTGCGACTTCCCTTCGTTTATAATGTAGTTGTAGGTTTTACGCATTTAAGTGTTGTAAATTGCAGGGTGTGGCCTCAGTTAATTCAACTTAAATTTCTGGTTAGTTCGAGATGAAGCTTCCAGGAATAAGTGGAAGTTTGGTGTTTTTCCATTCTCTTGATTGTGAAATGACTAATTCTGGTTTCAAACTCTTAGGAATTTTTGAAGGATTGTTTCATTTAGCAACTTGTCGCATTATGGAAATGATTGATTTTGGAACACCGTTGTATTGATGCTTGCAGACAAGGTCGGTGATCAAAATGAGCCGACCAGCTACGCGCAGCAAAAATAAAAGGAAGCAAGCAGATGATGTCGATACCACTTCTGAAATACTGAGGTACTAGGAACTTGTCTTTCTGTAGGTTGTGATATTGGCGTATCTGGTTACATGAGATGTTACTTCTTCTTTCCTAATTCTTTTTCTTTTGGATTGACCTTTGTATAGGAAAATTCATGCATCCGGTGAAAGAACTAAAGAAGATATAAATCAGCTATACATGATCTCAAAACCTGTTTGTCAAGGTTGCCGTGTGAATACTAAAGATAATCCCAACTGTTTTTGTGGGTTGGTACCACCACCCAATGGGAGTCGTAAATCTGGATTATGGCAGAAAATGTCAGATATTCTACAGTCATTTGGTCCAGACCCATCGAAGGATCTTCGAGCTTCTGTTGACTCACCTGCAGGCCTCACAAACCTTGGAGCAACTTGTTATGCTAACAGTATACTCCAATTTCTATACATGAATAGATCATTCCGAGAAGGTGTTTTTTCTGTTGAACCTGGTGTCTTAAAGCAACAACCTGTTTTGGATCAGCTTGCACGACTTTTTGCACAGTTGCACGCTAGTAAATTGGCTTTTATTGATTCAGCTCCATTTATAAAAACACTTGAGTTAGATAATGGTGTTCAGCAGGATAGTCATGAGTTCCTAACCTTACTTCTTTCATTGCTTGAACACTGTTTGAGCCATTCTACCATACCAAAAGCTAGAAGAATTGTTCAGGATCTTTTCCGTGGAAACGTATCGCATGTAACTACGTAAGATGAAGGCTGACCTCTGATTTTGTGTTTTCATTATTTTGCATTGGATTGTTGTTGTCTCCTATGTTTTTTTTTTTTAAACTCTGCACTCCCTTCATAGTGTTGTTTGTTACTTTTTATTGATGCAGTAATTGGGTCAGTGTTCCTTCTCAGTGAATGGGGAAGCACATAATTGGACTGTGATTAAATTCTGAGCATGAAATGTATCTATTGGACAGGGGGAAACAATTGTAATTATGTTTCATAAAGCAGCTTTTCAAGCTGCTAATCTTGTAGTTGCATGTTACTTAGGTGTATCAACCATTTATTTATTCAAATATGTCTGTTTATTTACCTAAATTTCTTTCTGTAAATTTATGCAAATTCTCTCTTTATATTATTGTTATTTGCTGACAGAATTTTTATATTAGCTATTGAATATATATGCTTGTCTATTCAGTGAACAAACTTTCTCTCTGTAAAAATTTGCTTCTTTTTTCTGTAAATTTTCATCTCCGCAATTTGAAACTGCTCATGGTTTGTTATAAGCTTAAGAACTCCTCACACTGCTGTTACTTTGTGTTAGTTTGCTGCACATTCACTTATTCATTTGTTTCATAGTTCACCATTGTAACTTTGGATATTGTATGTAACTGATTACTTATAGTCGATAAGTATCTTCATTTGTTTCTTTGTCTCTATTGTTTATAATGTAGTGAAAGTCTCATTTGACCATTTAGTTTATGTTGTGCACGCAGTTGTTCAAAATGTGGAAGAGATTCTGAAGCATCTTCAAAGATGGAAGACTTCTATGAATTGGAATTGAATGTCAAAGGCTTCAAAACATTAGAAGAGAGTTTGGATGATTACTTTAGTGTGGAAGAACTTCATGGAGAGAATCAATATTTCTGTGAATCTTGTAAAACCAGAGTTGATGCTAATCGCAGTATTAAGCTCCGGACTCTGCCTGTCGTCCTTACTTTTCAACTGAAGCGTTGTGTTTTCCTTCCAAAGGTACACTATCTTGTGCTTAGGGGGCATATCTTCTGTTTGTTATAGCAAAACTGTTTTTTTTCATCCCTGAACTCTTGCACTTAATTGGAGTTGTTTAATTATCAAACTTATTTATTAGTGAAGCATAGGAATGTAGGGAGTGTCTATAGTGATCAGTTCAGCTATTTGTTTCATTTTCTGTGATTGGATACAAAGTGCTTCATTCTTATGTTAAATTATTGGGTATGCTGGAGAAGATAATGATGGTTGACCGGTGTGTTTACTTTTTTCTGATTGGCAATTTCTTGCAAAAGCATACATTATTTCTTCTTGTGGATGATCTATTAAAATGCAAATAACTAGGTTTTGTGCTAAAATGTGTTTCCATGCTTTAGAGTAATTTTATTGTTTTTTTTTTTTTGGATTTAGATGCCAAAACTAATTCTTTTCTAGTCCAATTGTTATACTAACTATAGTGCAAAAATATTTCTGCAATTGGTGGTCAAATTTTTAAGGATATGTTTGTTTGTTCATCTGTTAGTAGACTACAACAAAGAAGAAAATCACGTCCTCCTTTTGTTTCCCTGGAGAACTGGACATGGGGCGCAGGCTATCTGAACCATCACAAACAGATTGGATATATGACTTGTCAGCTGTGTTAATTCACAAGGGAACTACTGTAAACAGTGGCCATTACATTGCTCATATTAAGGATGAGAATACAAGGCAGTGGTGGGAATTTGATGATGAGCATGTCTCAAATTTAGGTTATCACCCATTTGGAGAAGGCTCTTCTGCTAAAGATGTGCCAAGCGAGACTAGTCCATTACAAACTGGTGCAGAAGGAGCATATGCCAATTGTGTTCGACCTCAGCCTTCAGAGTCTAGTGTTGGTGGACATGGAGCTCGATTTTCATCCGTTGATGCATACATGTTAATGTATAATCTTAGGTGTAATAGGAAGAATGATGAGAATAGACATATTGATGGTGCTGTAGACAGTGTTGAAGGGCATTATGGTTGTTCAAGTAATGGCATTTCTCTCCCACCACATATATTTGGGGACATAAAAGAGTTGAATGCATCATATCTTGGTGCTTGTGAACAGTACAAATTGAAGAAGGAGAGTCAGATGAATCAGATTATAGAGCGGAAACAAGAAGTGCGATCAATTCTTTCAGAAGCTCCAATTCGATTGGATGATGAACCATTTTATTGGGTTTCTACGGACTGGCTTCGTGAGTGGGCTGACAACATTACCCCGCCGTAAGATAAATTTTATACGAAGCAGTCATATGTGTATGAAATCAATTATATGCTTGGCTTGTTTATTAATTGTTTCAATAGTTTGCTTCATTTTGCTAAAACACATCTGGAGTCAACATTTGTAGATCCTTTTCATTTTGATCTTAGTCTGCAACTGTTACTTGCATTTTTGCTTTACTAGTTTAAGGCTAGTGAATAGCTTCCAAAGCTACATTTAGTTTATTTAATTTGATGCAGTATTCTAGACAATTCTCCTATTCAATGCATTCATGGAAAAGTCCCCATATCGAAGGTTGGGTTTATGAAGCGTTTGTCTGCTGAAGCCTGGACAAAATTGATATCCAAGGTATCTTCATGGCTAACTTGTCTCACTTGCTTAGGGTTCATGATCCCAACTGTTTAAGGCATCTAGTACATTCTAGTATAACTGTTGTGAGATCATTAGTGCAATAGTTGTTTCATTGAGTGACACTGTTAAAGAATCCACTTATAGTATTTTATTTTACCTTTTTTAGTTCAGTTGTTTGTTCATCATCTTCCTTCTCTTGTCGTCATTCTCTCTGTTCCCCTAATAAGATAATGTTTTTCTAATTGTAGTTTCTTTCTGCCCCTGTCATTGAAACCGCTAAGAATTTCAATTGTGCTGCTTTGCTATAATTTTTTAATATCTTGTGTCAAATATTGGTAATAATTTTCAGCATAATGGAGGGCCAATATTAAGCAATGATGATTGCTGTATGGCTTGCCTCATTGATCGTGCAAAATATGTGGTTTGTGCCGATAGCTATCGGGATCGGAGAAATTTGATGAGAGATCTTGCAAGTGATGTGCTTTTGGGTAATTGTTCAGATGGATCATACTATGTATCCAAGACATGGTATGAATGCAAACCCTTCTCCTTTCATGATTTCTCCCTTATTACTTTCTTGGTTGTTATAGATGGTTTATAAGTGTTAGAGTATCCCATATTGACTAAATATGAAAATGTTAAAGGAGACTAGTTCTAGTCATTTTGGCAATGGTTGACCCAAGCCTATTATTGTTAAGGGGCTCTAC
The DNA here is from genome assembly GCA_027123465.1 of Erythroxylum coca. NCBI lineage: Eukaryota > Viridiplantae > Streptophyta > Magnoliopsida > Malpighiales > Erythroxylaceae > Erythroxylum > Erythroxylum coca. The sequence continues at coordinate 25,432,689 of JAJMLV010000006.1, forward strand.
ACTCTACCCATATTAAAAATTCTCCAGTTGTCACTTAAAATAAACGCAGTGGTAACCACGATCAGGTCGCTGGGACTAAATATCCAGACGGACAACTGGGAATGAATACACATAGGGATAATTTATGTATATTATTTCTCATAAATGACATAAATACATATAGGAAAGATAAGCAATAGTTCTACTATTCAGTCTCTTGATTATTGCCTAGAAAGAAGTAAATAAGATTCCATGAAAATAGGGACTAGAAATTGAAATGATAAAATGATATTTTTAGGAAATAAACTATTGAGCAAATAAGGAAGAGCAAATGAGGAAACAAATAAAGTAATAAAACTGAAAATATTCTTCCAACACTCCCCCTCAAGTTGGTGAATAAATGTTGATCATACTCAGCTTGCTGCTTAACTCTTCAAATTTGACTCTAGTAAGTGCTTTTGTGAAAACATCTGCAACTTGTTTGCTAGTGGGAATGTGAGCTAGATCAATCAAACTAGAATATACTTTCTCCTTTTTGAAATGACGATCTATCTCCACATGTTTAGTTCTATCATGATAGATAGGATACTTTGCAATCCCACTAGTTGCTAGGTTGTCACACCACACCCTCATCTGAGGCTGCACTTTGATCTAAAGTTTTTCCATGAGTCTTTTCAGCCATATTCTTTTACAAATTCCCAATGCTAGTGCTCTATACATAGCCTCTGCACTACTTCAGGCAACCACTAGTTGTTTTTTACTTCTCAAAGTTACCAAGTTACCCCTCACAAAGGTAAAATAATTTGTTGTAGACCTCCTATCAGTCAATGATCCAGCCCAATCAGCATCTGTGAATACTTCAATACTCCTTGTCTCACTTTTCTTGAAGAATAATCCTTTTTTAGGAGTCATTTTCAAATACTTCAAGATTATGAGTACTGCATCCATATGTTCTTGTTGAGAGTTGCTCATAAACTAACTAACCACACTCACAGGAAAACTAATGTCTGGTCGAGTGTGGGACAAATAGATCAGTTTTCCAACTAATCTTTGATATCTCCCTGTATCTACTGGTGTGCCTTTTTCTTTAGGACTCAATTTATTAGTTGATTCAATTTATTAGTTGATTCCATGGGTGTCTTAGCAGGCTTTGACCCCATCATTCCAGTTTCCTGTAAAAGGTCAAGTGTATCCTTCCTTTGGGACACTGAAATGCCCTTACTAGATTTGGCCACGTCTATACCCAAAAAGTATCTCAAATAGCCCATATCCTTAACTTTGAATTCTCGAGCCAAAGCACCTTTTAGCTCCTTCATGCCTTCCCAATCATCACCTATAATAACAATATCATCAACATAAACTATAAGAATAGTCATTTTACCACTAGTTAGCCGTCGAACAAACAAAGTGTGATCAATTTGACATTGGTAGTAGCCAAGTTTCTTCATTGCCTTTGCAAATCTATCAAACGAGGCCCGAGGTGGTTGTTTCAAGCTGTAGAGTGATTTTCTGAGCTTGCATACTCTATGAGGATGTGTAGCTTCTTCTAGTCCTGAAGGTATTTTCATTTATACCTTTTCTTCAAGATCACCATTGAGGAAGGCATTTTTTACATCTAATTGATATAATGGCCAATTAAGATTTGCAGCTAGTTATTATAGAATTTTAACAATATTGAGTTTGGCTATAGGTGCAAAAGTCTCCTAGTAGTTAATCCCATGTGTCTGTGTGAAACCTGTAGCTACAAGTCTTGCTTTGTACCAGTTAATACTTCCATTAGGATTATATTTGATGGTGAACACCCATTTGCCAACCTCTGTTTTTCCTTGTGGTAAATCTGTTACTACTCGAGTCTGGTTCTTCTTGAGTGCATTAAGCTCATCATCTATAGCTTCTCTCCACGTAGGATCCTTCATTGCTTCCTAGAAATTTTTAGGTAATTTTTCAGTAGATAATTGTGTCATAAAAGCCTTAAAATGTGATCATAACCTGTTATAAGAAACAGATGCTTTGTACAAGCTCTTATTCCCTCCCTTAGAGCTATTGGCCATCCTAACACTACTCTCCCCTGAAATTAGTATTTTTTGATAATAGGCTTGCGTTTCAAAGAAGGTCACATCTAAAGTAACAAAATAAAGCTTTAGAGTAAGAGAGAAACACTTGCAACCTTTTTTAGTAGAAGAATAACCCAAGAAAATACACTTATGGGCCCTAGGTTCAAGTTTGCCACAATGGTAATTATGCACAAAGACAACACATCCAAAAATCTTTTGAGGTAGAGTATTAACAGAGGGAATCGAGGGTTAATCTCAAGCAATTTTTGTAAAGGTGTATGAAACTGTAAAACTTTTGTTGGCATTATATTTATTAAATAAATAGAAGTGAGAATAGCATGCCCCCAAAAATGATTTGGAACATTTTTTGTGAGCATAATAGATCTAGCAACCTCAAGTAAGTGTCTATTTTTTCTTTCAGAAACACCATTCTGTTGTGGTGTATTAGCATATGAGGTCTGATGTATAATACTATTGTTGGTTAAAATTGACCTAAGGATTGACTTAGATATTCTTTACCTTTATCACTTTGTAAAATCTGGATTTTTGTTTGAAATTGGTTTAGTATAAAGGAATAAAATTACTTAAATACTTGAAAAACATCCTTTCAAAAGATATACCCAAGTCAATCTTGTATGATCATCAATAAAGGTTATAAATCATTTAACATTGTTTTTGGTTTTGACCCTTGATGGCCCCTAAACATTACTATGAATGATGGAAAAAGGCTTAGTTCCTAGGCTCGGGATGTATAAAAATTTCTGCTGCATTTAGAGAGTTGACATAATTCATACTGAAAAGAAATTTCCTTTTTATTGAAAAAAGTTGGATATAACTGCATCATGTAAGATAAACTAGGGTTGCTTAACCTATAGTGCCGAAGTGTAATATCTTCATTGGAAGATAAAATAGCATGAGCTTTGTTCCTTCTTGAGTTGCAAATGTAATATAATCCATCAAACTCCCTAGCACTACTAATCCTCTTCCCTGACTCCAAATCTTGGAAAACACAACTTTCAGCACCAAAATTAGTTGTGCAATTATGTTCTTTAGTAATCCTTTTCACAGATAACATATTACAATCCAAGCTAGGCACATAAAGAAAACCACTTAAGATCAATTTATCAGCAATTATAATAGTCCCAATCCCCTGAACTTTTAGAACCTATCCATTAGCTATCTTAACAGTCCTATGAACAGGACAAGGTTGTACATCAACAAGTAATGACTTATCACAGGTCATAAGATCATTAGCCCCTAAATCAACAATCCAAAGACCACAATTTGGGGTTTTAAACCCTAAAGCAATACTAGTATTACCTGTTTGGACCATATTACTTGTGGATACAACCTTTTCAACCTTCAAATCATACTTACTAAGGATTTTTCTTAGCAATTCAACTTCTTCTTTACTCACTGGTATGTTATCTCCCTCGTTCTTGTCACCACCAGTAGCTATGTAGCTTTTGTTCTCAGCCTTTGATCTGTTTTTCTGATTTGAAGGCTTTCCATGAATCTTCCGGCATTTGTCCTTGCTATGTCCACCTTTTTGACAATGGTCACACCAAGGCTTACCCTGTTTTCTCTTAGATTCTGACCCATTAATTCCTTTTACAACCATAATAGAAGATTTGGAGGAATTTTTATTGCTTGAAGTACCTTGCATTAGCAGCTTTCTACTCTCTTCACATTTCACCAAATTAACTACCTCCATAACGGTTGGTAGTGGTCAAGTTGGCATGATTCTTCCACGAACCTCCTTGTATATAGAGTTTAGTCCCAAAGAAATTCATACACCCGTTCTCTTTCCCCAATTTTCTTGTAGCATGCCATATCTTCACTACAAGCCCATTTGTGTGGGTCATAGAGATCTATCTATTGCCACAATTTTACTAATGTGGTGTAATAACCAATGACTGATTTCTCACCTTGTTTAGTTTCCCTCATAATTCCTTTGATCTGAAACAAAGCAGCAATATTTTCTGCAGTGGCATATGTCATTTTGGCATTCTCCCATATCTCTTTTGTAGAGGTTGCAAGGACAAACTGCTCACCAACTTCGAGAGTCATGGAATTAACCAACCAGCTCATTACCTGGTTGTTTTCGGTCATCCACGCCTCATATTTTGAGTTAGATATAGCTGGTGGCTCAGTTGTAAGATATTTCTCTTTCCCTCTCCCTCTTACGAACATAAGCATGCTGTGGGACCACTGTAAATAGTTGTTCCCATTTAGCCGATGGTTGGTTACCACCGACAACTGCGTGTCAATGTTGTTCTGGGCAAGGGACGAGTTTCTTGTGCCGATAATGGTGTTCGGCGTTCCTAGGATCGATCCTTGTGGAGCGTTGCCTG
>JAJMLV010000006.1:25437175-25454432 GCA_027123465.1 Erythroxylum coca
TGTTTTTCTGATTTGGAGGTTTCCCATGAATCTTCCAGTATGTGTCCTTGGTATGTCCACCTTTTTGACAATGGTCATACCAAGACTTCCCTTGTTTGCTCGTAGATTCTGGCCCATTTGTTCCTTTGATAGCCATGACTGAAAATTCAGAGGGATTTTTATTGCTTGGAGTGCCTTGCATCAACAGCTTTCTACTCTCTTCACATTTCGCCAAATTGGCTGCCTCCATAATGGTTGGTAGTGGTCAGGTTGCCATGATTCTTCCACAAGCCTCCTCGTAAATAGAGTTTAGTCCCCAAAAAAATTCATACACTCTTTGTCTTTCCACAATTTTCTTGTAGCATGCCATATATTCACTGCAAGCCCATTGGTGTGGGTCATAGAGGTCCAATTGTTGCCACAATTTTACCAATGTGGTGTAATAACCAGTGACTGATTTCTTACTTCGCTTAGTTTCCCTCAAAATTCCTTTGATCTGAAACAGAGCAGCGGTATTTTCTGTAGTGGCATATGTCATTTTGGCATTCTCCCATATCTCTTTTACGGAGGTTGCAAGGACAAACTGCTCACCAACTTCGAGAGTCATGGAATTAACCAACAAGCTTGTTACTTGGTTTTTTTGGTCATCCACGCCTCATACGGTTGTCAGATATTTCTCCTTTCCTCTCCTTCTTACGAACTTAAGCAGTCGTGGGACCACTGTAAATAGTTGTTCCCATTCAGTTGACGATTGGTTACTACCGAATGCTGTGTGTCAATGTTGTTCTGAGAATAGGACGAGTTTCTTGTGCCGATAATGGTGTTTGGCGTTTCTAGGATTGATCTTAGTGGAGTTTTGTTTGACGAGCTAGTGGTAGAATTTCCCCCCGACTCGACATGCCACACTCCTATCGTCCTGAATGAAACCATCCTCCTCTGCGCTTGGTTTGGATTATTAATTTTTCCGTTGTTGATCTGGATGTCTAGTCCCAACGGTCCGGTCCGGTTACCATTGCGTTTATTTCAAGTGACAACTAGATGTCTAGACCCAGTTGCACTTGAGGGGTAGTATTAGAGTATCTTATATTGACTAAACATAAAAATGTTAAAGAGGACTAGTTCTAGTCATTTCAGTAATGGTTGACCCAAACTCAATTCTTGTTAATGGGCTCTACACTTAACCCATATGAAAAATTCTAATAATAAGCTTTGCTTGGAAGTTAAGTGATCATGAGAAGAACATATTTTTTTAGATGAACCACTTTTAATGGTGTTGTTCTCTATGCTTTGGTTTGAGCTCACAGGTTTCCGTTATGCTTCCATCTTTTATCCAGTGTCCATTTTGCATACGTATCTGTTGATTTGCTTTTGTTTGAGAATATATTTAAGGCCTGAAGTTGTGAAATAATTTGTGTTTGGATGTTCCTTTGTATCTGAAGGAACTTTTTTGTTTTTTGTGGGAGGCTAATTATACTAGGTTCTTATTGTAGGTTACAACAGTGGGTTAGAAGAAAAAGCATTGACACTCCAAGTGAAGCTGATGCTGGACCAACAGCTTCAATTAGGTGTCCTCATGGGCAGCTGCTGCCTGAGCAAGCACCTGGTGCAAAGCGAGTGCTTGTTCCTGAAAACCTCTGGCTCTTCTTTTATGAGGATGCCATTGCTGTGAAGCCTGATGAACCTTTGGGTTGTACAACTTTTCGTTCAGATTTTGATCAGTGTCCCCAATGCAGCGATGAACTTTCTGAAGTTGCATCATTAGAGGATTCTTTAAGGTCATTTGCATTTTTTTTAGAAGTTGCAGAACCTATTAAGATATTGAGTTTTAACTTATCTAGAGGAAAAAAGTTGTTTATTCCTTTCTCCGCATTGCAGAGCAGTAAAGCTAAAACATCGGCAGAATCATGAAAAATTGGCTACAGGGAAAAACATTCCCTTGTCTTTGGACTGCAAGTATTACTTGGTTCCTTCTTCGTGGCTCACGATATGGAGAAATTACGTAAATGCTAGTGGCAAGAATGTTTCTTCATCATTGCAACCTGAAACACTTGATATGATAATTGACTCACTGAAATGTGAAAAGGTGAATTGCAACTTCTGGAACGTTCTTCCACTACAATCGTAATAATTCTGAAAACTCTTATTTATTTATTTTTTGACTGAAAGGCAGCAAGTTTTTTGAGTGTAGAATAGGTGAGTTTGATATTCATTCTCAAAGTTTCATGTGGTATTTGTCGATAGTCTCTTTTGAAACTAGGCTTTTTGAGCAAGGTTTGATGAAATTTGTAAGAATGACATAAGCTGGCTCCAAGTACAAGGCAAAGGACTCATGCCTCTAGATTTATCCTAGAATCATCCTAATCAGAATATAATACTTTTTCTGCGTGTTTATTCTGTTTTTTGAATTTTTTTTCACCATTTCTTAATCCTAGTAACTGATTTTAAAATTTCTGTTCTTTTGTTGCTTATTTTATTTCTTGGATCAGCATCTTCAGCTCCTAGAGAGGCCTCCAGATCTGGTTTACAAGCGTGGCATGCTTTTCCAGAAGAATTCTCTGGTGAGTATTATTACTGAGTTAATACATTTGGTGATGGAGAATGAGATTAGTTTACGTATTTATGGGTAGTAGTTATCTGTCTTTGTTAATTTCCATAATGATTTTGGGCTTGTTTTATTTAATAGTCAGTTCTATTCTATTTTATGTGTTTGTTGGTCTCCTTAATAGGAGCTGGATTAGTATTGACGTAGGACAAATAGAAGTATTAACTAGTAGCTAAAAATAACAAAATTAGGAAATATTAGGCTGTTGGAATATCAAGTTTCAAGGTTGGATTTTGGCTAGGAATGCTGAAATTTTAGATTTGTATAGCTGGAATTTTGAGATTTGATTACTGGAAATTTTGGCTTTAATATAGTGGAAGTTGGGATGGAATTTTGTGGTGAACACGAAGAATGAAAGGTAGGAAACTAGGAATCACTCCTAAGATTTAAGAATTACTCTTAGAAGAAAGCATCACACCTTCTAGTTGAAAACTCAAGTTTGTAAAAAAATTCCAGCTTGCTTATTCTTGATGAAGAGTTGAATGCTCATATGGGAAAAGGATCTTAATTTAAATCCTATTACAATAGAAATTCTATAAGTCCTATACAAGTAGGATGACATATCTAAAATAGAATAACATATACTACTTCTTCAAATCTAATAAGGAATCCTAACACAATCCAAATTTCAGCCTACTTTGATGTCAATTAATACTTTTATATATTTTGATTGTATTTCTGGTTTATGGAAGGAAATAAGAAAGTTTTGTGCAAGTTCAGCTTTGGAAAATGTGATGCATTCTTTTAGGATAGATTTGTAAAGCCCATCAGTGGTTTCTGGGAACTTATTGGTATGATACTAGTACTTTCCTTGGAGTGATTCCTAGTTCTTGTTACAAAACCTAGAAGTAATTCGTAAACTTTTCTTTTTTCTTTTTTTTTTTCAATTTCTCAACCCTGAATTCTAGCAACCATCTATTTAAAATGCAGCAGATCAAATTTACAGCTTATACATGTTTTCATCAAAGTGTTGGCCGTTCTACATCACATGGATATATTGCATGTGTCTGCATGCAATTTTTGTTTCTCCTGCATGAGCCTCAGTTGCCTCAGTAGAACTGAGGCTCCTAGAAATAGGATGGAATAGTTCTCCAGAGATTCAGTGATTCTAGTTTGGGCCCTCCTTTCAATCAACATGCACAAATTTGCTTGTAGGAGATACGTTCTTTTAATTCCTATTGCAATACTTCGTAACGCATGTGACTGTAAATAGTCCTGAAGGGCCATTTGTTCATGTGACTGCTATTTGTGTCAAAAAAGTTGCTTCATTTGTTCAGGAAAAGTGCCTTTAAGCCTCCTCTTACTTCAAGGAAATTAGTTTGTGTTTGATGCTGTTAATAGAATTGCAGTAACTGTTCTGAGTTGTCTAATACAACACTTTTCTTTTCTTTGTACCGTCCTCCTTTGTATTGTAGACAGATAGGTTAGCAATCATCACAGAGAATGACTGGAACAGCTTCTGTGACGAGTGGGGTGGTAACAAGGAGAAAGGCATATCTGCAATAATTGAGACAGGTAATGTTTTGGAAAATAATTTGGCTGGATCCTGTGAAGGTAATCCAATGTCTGATGCGAATGTTAGTCCTCAAGATGAAGTAAATAATGGGCACGAGACAAAAAGCCCCGTCATTAAGACTTTTCCTGAGGTAATGGAAATTTACCTTATTCAAGCTTTCGATGCTGATATATGTTTAATTAGGATAGCAGTAATTGAGATATATCTTTTTTATTTTAAATTTATACTATTCTTACATGACGAGAATCATTCTGCTAGATCTGTGCTAATTGCATTGGTGAAAGAGAAAGTTGTGAGTTGATGCAGAAGCTTAACTACTACAATGAGGATATTCATGTCTCTCTGGTTCGTGGTAAAGAAGCTCCAAGATCGATTCTGGAAGCATCTGAAACAACTTGTGAACCAGATCGAAGGGCCTCTAAGCGCTCTCGAAGGACCAATTATGGGAATGCAGTAAATTTAAAAGTTTCTTGTTCCACATCAATATACCAATTGAAAATGATGATATGGGAGTCACTTGGGGTAAGTTGCAAAGAGCGGATTCAAGAATGGAAAAACTACTCATTTATTGTTCACTTACAGTGTTTTTTTTAATTTAATTTTTATTTGAAAATAAATTTGAGGGTTTATTTAATCTTATATCTTGATAGGCTAATAATGGAAAAGATTACGTACTTTATATGCAATTTCTATTTTGGCACAATTTACAGTTTGTGCTACAATGAAAATTCTGCTAATTTAACCCTATTGATGACAGGTTTCAAGCTTAGAGATAGGTTATTTTTTCTCCAAATTTTGTGGTACTATTAAAGGTGGAATAAAACCTAGTGAATCAACCCATAAAGGGAATCTGACAGGCTTGGTAGAATTTGTATGCTTCCATGTTTTCTTACTAGGTTGTTAGGTTTTGATGTCTACCTATGAATTTCCATCGTAAAGCTCCAATTCTTGTCTTTTATTGTTGATTGTTTGACTAGTCAGATATCATGGTTTCTTCTAGATTTGATCTGGAAGATAAAAATACGTTCCAGGAGAATTTACGTATTGGGTTTAGGATAGATCAATTTCTTTGATAATGAATCTAAAGAAGGATGCAACATGGTTTACATATTAAAAGATGGAAACATAACTTGTAAAATATTTACATTGGTAACTGCCCCGTATGGATGCAAAATTCTATCTAGTTTCCATTCTTTTCTATTTGTTTGAACTAAATGTCACACACTGTTAAAATTTTCGAATGTGATCAATTTTTTTTGATATTGCAATACTCAAATTTATGCAGGTAGTCAAAGAGAACCAGATACTCCGCAAAGGTTCTAGAATAATTGATCACGAATGTGCTACTCTTGCTGACTTGAATATATTTCCTGGAGATAAACTCTGGGTGCAAGACTCGGAGATTCATGAGCATCGAGATATTGCTGGTAAGCTACTGAAACTATTGCTGGGTGTTTACAAAAGAGCTGCTGTGGGTGTGCAATTTAAGTCAAAAAATATTACCGAGATTTGCTTCAAACAATGGCATAATAATTATTGTAGAAGGGATTGGGGTAAATCGTTGGTGAAACTTTGAATAAAGTAAAGCAATGTTTCTACTTTTCTTTTCTTTAGTTACGAAGTCATTGACTTGTTGGGGTAAAATGGGACATTATGTTATATGCTTATGCTTATAAGCAATATATTTGTATGGACTAAATGTATGAGTAATTTACAGGGATCCAATATGGAAACTGCACGAGTTTTGATCCTGAATTCTCTTCATCTGACTCTTCACACAGTTTCTGTGTGCATGTCTTTCCAATTGTGCAGTTGATAGGCATTTAGAACATTCAGCTTCACCATGTACTATATGCCTTAGTTTATTGTACTGGGAAAGTTATTTTGGGTATTCTTAACTTGGGAATTTCTCACTACAGAAGCAGCAATTACGTTCACTAATTACCTCCATGCTAATATTTCATCAGATGAGCTTGCAGACCAGAAGATGGATGAACAGCATGCTGAGGAAGGGTTTAGGGGAACACTTTTGACTTCAAATATCTCGTCTTAAGTTATCTAGTTTGTATATTTTTGTCCATACTGGCTTAAGATCTTGTAGATATCGAATTTGGAAAATTCCTTAATCTTCAACCTGCATAGTAGAGGTATGACCTATATTCTTGTTCCAAGGCTTTTCCTTTTTATTCTTGTAAACAATCATCTACTATAAGTAGGCTTTGGTGTGTATTGTATGTGGAGATATCTTCCTCATTTATGTTACTGGTACAGTGATGTTACTGTTGTAGTTAAGAATCTCTAGATCTCTAGCTGGAAGTTCACGCCCGTAAATACAAGCCTGTCTAGTTGTTTCTGCAATATAGTGTTTTCCTTGTTAGTAATTCTTTCCTTACTGAAATCTTGTTGTGCAGAACCATTGGCCCAAACTGGTGGATTTTGGCTTGCATTTGTAAATGCTGGTTGATTCGAATGTACAATGCCAGATACAGTTGTAACATTTTGTACTTGGAACTCATTGTTCCCCTCTTGGAAATTGTTGCCAGCAGTTGGGACTGAAAAGATCCCTTAGTTACGCCAAAAGTTGTATCTTGAGTAGATGGGAGTTGGTAATGTCCATGGGGTACTTGTATCGCCCTGCCGTTTTATTCTGCCTGATCCTCAAGTGTTCTTTCTTTTGGATAATTGGTGAAAACAACAATGCAAGGAAGTGTAAATTATTTGAGTTGGATACTTAATTCTTGGAACAATGAGATAGCTGGAAAGTAAAAATTGTTGATATCTTAAGCTAAACCTCAATTAACAGTTTCCATTAGCAGCTCAGCTTATGGACAGCGTTGTAAATGTAATGGTTGATTTAGTTGGAATTGCAAAATGATACACTTAAAAACAGAACAATCGAGATTTCAGATTCTGCTCTGCAGTTGATGTTGTCTGGTTCTGAAGATGTTGGAGCATTGTATTGTACTTTTGTGTATTGCCAAGAATATTCAAATCCAGCGTCTCCGCGAGTTGTTTGTTCCTCTGAACCACCTGTCGCAGCTGTCGTCAACTGGGCCTTTGGTCCTGCATTTTAGTTACCTTAACGGATGATCAGGCAAATCTAACCTAACTAGGGAGGAAAACAAACCAACTCAATCTTACAATGGAAGCAGCGGATCGGCAGCGGAGTCAACACTGGATAAGAGTCTGCGATCCAAATCATGCGATTATTTGGATGGTTATACCTAGCATAAAGGCACGAGAATGTAACTTACTGTTTGCAGGCAACTGAGGATTGGCCTAAGGTCTCAAGCTGATCCAGTTCCTCCTAGCATAGCATACAAAGCATTATCTATCAGAAGGGATCATTATGATAAAAAAATAATAACAGACCTACCTGAAAGAGATTGATTTGGGTTTGAAGTTGGGAGAGGGCAGCAGCGAGCCGGTGCTTGCCGAAGGAGGCGCTAGGCCCTATTTGCCTAACAAGCGATGAAGGAGAAGACGGTAGTGGCTTCGATGTCAGCGATTGTTGCTGCTGCTGCTCCTCCATTGATCCACGACAGGGAACTAAGAACGGAGAAAGCACTAAAGAGAGAAAAAGGAGGATTAAAGGGAGTTGTTGAAGCTGAATTGATGATTAGAGAATCTGGTCTGGTCAATAGTGAGTTTTATATATTTGATACAGTTGACCAATAAACGTGCCCCAGCGCAGCATGGCTAACACCTTTCTTAGACCACGCCGACATACTTAGTAGGTTGGTAATAATACATATCTATGTTTATTTTAAGTTAGTAGGAATAGGAAAGAAACCATCAAAATTCAAAATATCTTTCAATCAGAATGAATAATGTTGGAAGAAAACAATAAGCAGATTAATTGAAATTTATTTTGTAAAATAAACATGTTAAATTAAAGACATGAGCTAAGATAAGATTTAGTCTTTCTTAGACACATCTGGGCCTCTTCAAATGCCTAGGCTGCGTTTATTCCGCGAGCACTAGCCTGGCTATGGCTATGGCTATGGCTGTGGCCAACCAAATTATGTCGCCCTTCTCCCCCCTTCGGCGTCGTCATGTCATTTTAAACCCATCTTTCTGTGCCAGATGCATTGCTACCGCTCGGAGCCACCAGAAGGGCAAGCCTAAGACGGCGTTGGTGAAGAGAGACAAAGAGAAGAGGAGAACTCGTTCAGTCAAGACTTATGACCTGGTCGACACTTTTAACCACTTCGATTTTCTTTCCAATCAAACTCATGTTCCTGTTATGATCCGCGAAGTTGTCGACGTCTTCTCTTCTTTATCTCTTCTCTCCTTCGTCGATTGCACTCTCGGCGCTGCCGGCCATTCCTCCGCCGTCTGTACTCTCTCGCTCTCTCCTCTTCTAAACCTTGTTTGGATATTCCACAATTTGAGTTTAAAGTTTAGATTTTTGGGATGACAGATAATCAAGTCCCATCCTGAATTAGAGTATTATATTGGAATGGACGTTGACCCAATTGCGCATTCAAAAGCTAGAGCTCAAATTAATGGTTGTTTGGATTTTCCCGCTCATTCAAAGTTGAAAACGCATACCTTCCTCAACAACTTTAGGTATATCAAGTCTGCGCTCCGTGAGGTGGATGCCAGTCTCTTGAGCTCTGGAGTTGATGCCATCTTGATGGACCTTGGCATTTCATCGATGCAGGTTTGGTGCCACTCTCTCTATGTATTAATCTTTTCCTTACCTTTTCAATGTGTACTCCAATGTTTTCCCTTGCTTTTTCCTTTTCCTCAGGTGAATGATCCTGAAAGAGGATTCAGTGTGCTTGCTGATGGACCACTTGATATGCGGATGGATCCTCGGGTATATCTCTCATGTTCCTCATGTACCGTTTTGAGGATCAAGAATACATCTTCGTCTTCATCTGTATTATTTGTCTTTTTAACCATTCCATGTCACTTAGAATTGGTTACTTTTTCAAACTCAATTTCAAAAGTAGATTTGCAATGGCTCATAAGCTGAAATTACTATCATTGAAATTGAATCTGGTTGGAAGAGGACAATATTTTCAAGAAAATTTTTGTTCCTTTCTCATTCTTTCTTGGGATTTTGTTCTTGCCTCCTGAGTGTATAACTGTCCATTTTTATTTATTTGTGGGCAATCTAAGCAATGGGGTGTTAATCTTCAACTCGTACATGCCATGGACATAACATCTCGTATTTTGTCCTTAATTAGTTATATTGGTGATGTTGTTGGCTTTTCAAGGCTACTTATTTCATATCTTGAATATTTTGGCTGATGTTCATGGCATATCATACTATCAGTTTCTTTGATTTGAGGGATCAACATCTCACCAATTTTTGTTTGGACTCTCCATTTTCTCTTTTCTTGTTTAGAGAAGAAGAACTCGTAGGATGTATGTCGTGTCGTTTGTGTCAGAGTTAGAAAAGTCTTCACAAACTGACTGGAACACTCATATTACAGGCAAGTTTGAAAGCTGAAGACATACTGAATTCCTGGCCAGATTCTCAGATTGGTAAGATTTTGCGGGAGTACGGAGAAGAAAGCAACTGGCGCTTACTTCAGAGACAGATTGTTCAGGCTCGCCTTCGTGGTGGGTTGCATACCACTGGTGAGCTAGCAGATCTTATTCGGAGTTCAAGTGGTGGAACAAGAGGTCAGCTTATTATCTGTTCATTCATTTTATGTTAATTGTTATGTTGTTTTCTTATATTATGTTACGGTCTAATTGCAAAATATAGGACTTGAGTCTCATATCGGTCAAATAAGGGGTTGATGTGGAGTTTATATAGGCTTACGAGCTCTTCCACCCTTTGATCTAGCTTTTGGGATTGAGCTCTCCCATAAGACTTGTATCATATTACTTCTTAAATTGAGGTTTGCCAAAATGTAACAAATTGCTCCGTTGGAAGAAGCCAAGGAATCGTTGAAAATGTATGCATGGAATACGCTGAATGAATAAAGCAATTTTGTTTAATTTCTACAGGAGGAAGGCAAGGTTGGATAAAGACAGCTACAAGGGTGTTTCAAGCTCTAAGGATCGCTGTTAATGATGAACTTGGTGTATTGGAGAAGTCCCTTCGTACTTGTTTTCAGTGCCTTGCTCCTGGAGGGAGGCTTGCTGTCATTTCCTTCCACAGTTTGGAGGACAGGATTGTGAAGAAGACATTCCTCGACATTGCTGAGAGTGATGACAGAGATGAAAATGAGGGTGAAGAAGATGGCAGAGAACGAAGAAAACTTAGAAATGAAACTGAAGCTAACGAAGCCTGGATCAGACAGACAATACGTGGCTCCAATGGAGCAATCCTCACTAAGAGGCCAATAACACCATCTGAAGAGGAAGAAAGGTTGAACCGTCGGTGTAGGAGTGCGAAGCTCAGAGTGATCGAGAAAGCTGGATGTTAGACTAACCTAATCCCTTAGGCCTTATTGTTGGGCTGTCTTGGATCTTTACCCTACAGGCTTAACCTACACGAATTGCTTGCACAAATATTGTAGGCACCTGTAGTTTCTTCCATTTGTTGGGAAAGCAAATTAATAAAGTAGATTATTTCTTCCCCATCGTTTCCTAGAATGTGACTCTTAATTCAAGAGTCTTTCTTTAACCACAAAAGTCTTTTAGAATTAAGTGAATTATTTATATTTATATTTAAATAGATGAAAAACACCTCTATAAATGCCATAATTCATGGTCAAAATGAAATGGAGAAAAGTTTCTTTTCATTCTTCATTCTTTATTATCTCATTTATCAACAAAGTGATATCATAGCCATGTTTCTTAAAGTGTAGAGAACAGCATTGTGAAAAAAGTAAGGAATGGCAAATAATGGATTCACTTCCTTCCAATTTTATCATCTCACAAAGGAAAATCATAAGAAACAGTGTCTACACATGAAAGCTTTGCTTGGCTTTAAAGATGAGTGAGAAGTTATAGAAAAAGGTTATGAGAAGTCTCAAAATGAAGAAAACATATCTCAAAATGATAAAGAGGCTTTGTCCAAGTTAAAAAAGAAAAATCAACAAGCTTCTACTCTTATTTATCAATGTTTGGATGATTCAATATTTGAGAAGGTAGCCGATGCTACTAGTTCAAAGGAAGTATGTAATATTTTAGAAAAGTCTTTTCCAGGTGTTGATAAAGAAGAACGTGAGACTTTAAACATTAAGAAGTGATTTTGAAGTTTTGAAAATGAAAGAATCTGGGCCAATTTTGGATTATTGTACAAGAGTGAAAATAAATGTAAATGAATTAGACAAATATAGAGATAAGATAAAAGATGTTTATGTAGTGTAAAAAATTTCGTTCTTTAACTCCCAAATTTGATCAAGTGATGTGTCCCATTGAAGAGTCTCAATAACCATCAAAGAATTAGAAGTCTCTTTATAAGCCTATGAAGAAAGATTAAGAGAGTACAAAATGACTTATTGGAGCAAGTTCTTAAAGTTAAGACTATTTTAAAGAATTATAGAGGAGAAAATAATCAATTTAAAGGAAATGGACTAGGAAAAGGATGTCATCATGACTTATATAAAAGAGAAAGAGGGAATAGAGACAACACAAATAATGAAGAGAGAAGTTAACCATCATAAAGAGAGCATAACGGTGCGTTTGGTTACCGTTCTTATGGGTGGGGACGGTGGACGGAGACTCAAAAATACCATCCCCGGAGTGTTTGGTTTTGTGTCCTCAGGAAGTTGTCCCCGTCTCAGGATTACGGGGACGGTAATAATCTGTACACCCATGAACTGTGGTACATGTTTTTGCTGCCCCGGGACGGAACGTTACAATTACATCATTATCCTCGTTTTATTCGTCTAAACCTATCACCACCGCTTCTCTTCACCGTTTCTCCCAAAACATCGCTACCGTCTCCGAAGCAACCAAACTCCTCGTCAGACGTTCGTGCATTCTGGATCTGGGTAAGTTTCCTCTCCTTTTGTTCTTCCGTATGCCTCCTTGCATGTTCTTCTCCCAACGCTCCTCGCTCTCGTCTCTTCTGGTTCGGTCTCCCTGTATTCTGGATTTGGGTTCGATCCGGAAGACCCGATGTTTCCCCTCTTTTAATTTTGATATTTGATTAGTGTGCGCTCACCACTATTGTGGAATGACAGCAAATGACCTATAGGGTTTGAAGCACAAGGTTTAAGACTCCGAATGTTGGGCTCCGAAAACGGGGTTAACAGTTGTGGTATCAAAATGGCCAAGTTTCATGATTTTGCAAGAGTTGGATTTCAAAAACAAGCAGGGTCCAACAGATTGGTATCAAAGTGACTAGGTTTAGTGATCTCCTAGGCTCCTAAGTGAGTAGTTTCCAAGATTGAGGTGAACATACATATTTTTACATGAACCAGATGCATTGTTTTAAATGAACAACTTGCATTGTTTTGAATTGTTTTGCATGATTTGAAACTGTTTTGCATGAACTAAAGATTTTTCAATGGTTTTAAATTGAAGGAGTGATTATGCCGCCTTGAAAAAGAACTCGAGGAGCTCTGACTCGATCTAGCTCTCGCTAAGGGAGCATGGATGAATCGTATGTCCCACAAGATGCGGGGGCACATTCAGCTCTAAATTCTGGGCACCTAGTGTGCAGCATGAGGTGCCTCCACTGCCTCCTCTGATGCCTCAAATGGATCCGCAATTCTTTCAAGCCTTTGCCCAGGCTTTCACCTATGCCATAGGCCAAGGATCACAAGCTCAGGTACTAGCTCTAGTGGAGAGGAGTGGGCAATATGATAAGCTCCGTAAGTATAGGGCTGTTGACTTCAACGGGACTACTAACCCTAAGGAGGCAGAAGCATGGTTGAAGAGGACCGAGAGGGTCCTGATTCAGATGAAGTGTACTGACGAAGAGAAGCTGGACTACGTAGTCAGCTTACTGCAAGGGGATACACTCCATTGGAGGGAATCAGTGCCCCAAAGTCAGGCTATACCTCCAGTGCTTTCATAGAGGGACTTTATGGAAGCTTTTCAGAGAAAGTACTTCTCGAGGGTCTATATCCAAGAGAAGGCCAGAGAATTTCTGAATCTCACACAGAAGGAACTGAGTGTGAGAGAGTATGAGTTGAAGTTCACCCAGTTGTCTCAGTATGCGGCCAATATTGTGGAAAATGAAGAGGACAAGTGTCGTAAATTTGAGGGGGGACTTCACCTTGGGATCAAAGAGAAGGTGTTGATCTACAATTTTTGTGATTACTAGCAGCTGGTAGTGTTGGGACCCGATCTCGGAACCGGATCCCAACCAGAAAATGAAATGAAAGCGATCGAAAACAAAGTGAATGCACATCAGATAATTCAAATCCGAAGGTGACACAAATAGGAAAATGCAGAAACTAATAGTAACAACGAAATCGAATCGCAAAACGAAAGCGGGAGCAAATCGAAATCGAACATAAAAATGAACGAACATGAATCGAATCAAAGCAAAGAAACGAAACATATGGAGAAATCAAATCAAATATGAATCGAATCACAAATCGGAATCGAATGACTCGAAAGCGAAGACATAAATCGGAAGACAAGCGAACGAAAGCGTCTGAGACAAAATAAAAATGGATTCGACATCCGAAAATAATACTCTTTAAAAAAATGTCACGTTGGAAATCCTTAAGACTAAACCAAATCCGAAACCAGTTACCAAAATCATAAATCTAATCCTTATCTTTCTTTTATCATACAAATTCTGGCAGCATAACAGCTGCATTTTAACTCACCCACACCTGCAAAGGGTTTAAAAAATATACACTTCTATATTACTCACACAATAACCATTATCATCAGACACCCCGTCTGGAATCCAATACACATTCATATCTCAATTTAACATCCAAAACCCATTCGCATTTTCTCATATCAATTCATACTCAAATATATACACAATCTCATAATTCATCACAATTCATATACAATTTTGAAAATCAAATCCTTATACAACTCATAGTGGCATTTTCACAAAATACAAAAATCGCAAACATGTCGAACGAACATCTTGTCTCTCCCTCATCCGATCTCCTACGATTACCTGGAGATTGGGGATGAAAGGGGGGTGAGCACAAAGCTCGTGGGTAACAGGTTTATAACGAAGAATAAGCAAAACCGTTGAAAAGTTCATTTGTCGTATAAAAGTCATAATGAGTTCATAAAACGCTTATTCCCAAATCTCAGTCAAATTCGAATTTTGAGTTTAAAGCTCATAGTTGAAAATTGTTATCACATCAACACAGCATATTCATTTAACCATCAATACGAAACACTCCATTTATGCACACAATTGACAATTCAAAGATGCAATGCACAAACAAATGGCTCGAGAGTTCCGTGGAACAAAACGGATAAACCGAAGTTTATACCGTGAACAAAACGAGTCCGATTTCTCAGGATCTCGTGGCCTCAAGCGGGCAACCGGGAGAAGGCTATACGTCGACGTGCACGTGACTAACGAAACGTTCCTCTCTTGCCCAAACAAAGCACATAATCATTTGTTTCATTCTCAAATCGTTTTATCAAATGCTTTCATACTTTTTATGTTCATCATGCTTTCTTACTTTGTCATTCATACAAAATGTCATGATATTGTAAGGCAATACATGATCACAATCACAATGCATTTTCAACAATTTCAATGTCATACACATAGATGCAAGCAAGCAAGATAATTTGTCCATACACACAACAACTATAAATATATTACCCACCTAATATCGTTTGATAATCCAAGCTCACTATTGTCCTTCCTCTTCTTGCTCTTGGGTAAGGTCTGCTTGGTTTCCTATAATAAACCAAGTTCTTATTCAAACAACATTCAAAGGAAATTCAATAAGCTTCGAAAATCAAGAGTACTAACACTAAAAATCTATACTCGATTTCCATCTAAATTTTCGAATCTTTAGAGGCTAATTCCAAACTTCCTTTCTTCGTAAAACTTGTAGCTCTATGGCTCTAGTTCACAACGAATCAGAAATCACCTCATTTGAACGTCTACGGCAAAAGTTATGCCTAAAATACCAAAATGCATATGTGTTGGAAACTGGAGCTCGTCGCGGCGAAGGCTACACTCGCCGCGGCGAACGGCCTGTGCGTGCCGCCGCGTGCACGATTGTGTGCACCGCGACGTGCACCCCTCTCGTACGCAGCGGCGTGCACATTTACGTGCACCGCTGCGTGCACACCTTCACACGCCGCGGCGTGCTCATGAGCACGTCGCAACATGCGAGTCCAGGAACCCCTCCCGAAACCTGATTTTCTTACAAATCTCAACCACAATCCTCCCATTTTGCAAATGCAACACATCTAAACCTTAAATTATGTCTTATACTTCATTTCTAACTCATTATAACCTTAGAAACCACAACAAGATCATCAATCCAAAAGATTCTAACCATTTTGCCCTAAAATCTTCATCAAAAACCAAAACAAGATGAAATGGAGCTAAACTTACCAGGAATTTGCTTCAAATCTATCGAAATCCTCTAAGATTACAAAGCCTTATTTCTCTTCTTTTTCCCAAGCTCCACGACACTCTCCCTCTCTTTTCTCACTTTCTCCTTCTTTTCCTTCTAATCTCTTCCACTTAAGTCTAAATGGAAGCATAAAGACCATAATACCCTTCCTGCCATGCCTTAACCTATCTAACTTAAGTGATCTTCCCAAAATTCCCTCAAACATTTCTACTCTTTTATTCTCACTTACACCACATTAAACTCAAATTAATCTAAATTATCCACTAATGCTTCCAAGTTAATCACACTAAGCCATAATCACACAATTAACACAATTCATGCTTAATAATATCAATTAGAAAAATTTTGGGGCCCAACAACTTATCATGTCTACTAAATGATTCATGGGTTTTCATCCCCTGCACCTCCTCTCTGTCTCTCTGGTCATGCCACCACTCCTCACTTGCATTTTTGCCCCTGCAACACCTCCGCTGGAGGCTCTTCGTTGTCTATTGAATGGGCGACTGTTGCCTTTGCCAGAGGTGGGCGACTGTTGCCCTCCGATGCTCTAACATCAATAGCTATGCTTCTCCAGCTATGAGCTGCACCGCCAGTGTCAACACAAAAATTGCAACAACCAACAAATCATTGATTTTTAGTTTTGCCTTCTTGTTTTCCAGATCTGGGTTTTTCTTGATTTTCTAGCCACAAAACACAACCATCAAGCCTTCTTTCAAGCAATACCAACGATTTCCCAGCCATACCAACTCAAAACTTTTCCAAAATTCCAGGAGCCAAAAACGCACTCACAATCAGACAACACCAAAATGCAACCCTTAATACAACCACAACTCCAAGAAATCCCAAATTTTGAGCTCTAGGTTTCGGATGTTTAATCTGAATTTTTTGTATATAAAAGAAAAACAATGTTCCATAAACTACTTCTAAGGGTTCGATAATAAGGAATCAATTTTTTAGAACATATCATACAACAGTATCACAAGCAGTACACAACTAACAAACCTAAACGCCATCGAGTTTTTCAAGAATTCTCAATCTAGATATCTAATTTTGTGGTTTAGGGTTCATAATGTATTAATATGAAAAACCTTTTAGATTCGCGTTGCAAATTTTTTGCCATCCAATTCTAAAATTATAATCGATAACAATCGAACAATTTAATAAAATTATAGAAACAAAATCAACTCTGATGTCACTGTTAGAAAACTGAGTCGGGATCCAATTCTAATTGTAGCTAAATAATTACAAAAATTTTTCACAATCTTTGATTTCCCGAAAATCAAAATCTCTTTAGCTCTATAAAATGATTAACATAAATCATAATAAAGCAAAAACTTAATTCATTTCTTATTCTAAAATTTGATCATTATTTTGTAGTATCCCTCGAATTATATTTGAAACCAAACTGTCTTAACCTTTATAGTCGCAAAAATGTTCAGTCTCTAACGGTATCCACAAAATGAGTTGAAAGAACTCTGTAACTCTTACCACTACAAGAAAAATAGAGTTTAGCGACGGAATTTACCGACGGAATTTGTGCATATTCTGTCGGTAAGCTTATTTAGCGACGGAATTTATTCACGGAAAAAGGCATCGAAAATATGGCCGTGACTAAATTTAACGACGGAAACTTTCCGTTGGTAAATTTTTCGACGGAATTACCGACGGTAAAAATTTCCTTCAGTAAATTAACGACGGGTTTTTTGTTCAGTC
>JAJMLV010000006.1:25605243-25621511 GCA_027123465.1 Erythroxylum coca
GGAGGGGGAGGCTGAGGCTGAAACAGTGGAAAATGTAGTTACAGAGGTGGCAGAGGAGCACCAAGAGGATTGGGAATTAGTCTGTAATTTGGTTGAGTATAGGGACATAGGAAAAGAGACATCTTCACCTTCGAAAACCATGGTGCTGATGGGCAAGCTGAATGAAATGCCAATCTTAATTATGATAGACAGAGGAGCTAGTCATAATTTTTTGTCAAGTAAATTGGTTAAGGCTATGGGAATTCCTACTACTCCTACCCAAACTTTCGGTGTTAAACTAGGGGATGGACAACGATCCTTCTCACAAGGAGTCTGCAAAGGAGTCCAATTGGAAGTGAATGGAGCAGAGTTTACGGTTGATGCTTATGTCTTTAATACCTAAGGACTTGATTTAATATTAGGTATTGCTTGGTTAGAGACACTAGGAGCGGTCAAAGTGGATTGGAAAAGAATGTTCATGACTTTCGACCAAAAAGGAATAGAAATCACTCTACAGGGAGTTACTAGGTAAGGCCCTATTCCCTATGCTCTACAACAGATGTTTAAACGTGAGGAAGTGGAAATTGAAGGATTACTCTGGTCCATGGGAGTGAGAGAGGCTGTAGTTGAAGGAAAAGGAACTTTGGAGGCAAACCAACAGCAGGAATTACAGGCTGTTTTTATCCAGATTTGATGTGGTATTTTAGCCTATTAAAGAGTTACCTCCTAAGAGAATCAGTGATCATGCTATTGTGTTGAAGGAGGGGGCCAAACCAGTAAGTGTCCAACCCTATAGGCATGCACATCACCAAAAAAAATGAGATAGAAAGGCAGATCAAAGAGTTGCTGGAAACTGGAGTGATCCTATCTAGTGTTGGTCCTTTTTTAAGCCCCGTGATCCTTGTTAAGAAGAAAGACAGGACTTGGTGAATGTGTGTTGACTATAGGGCTTTGCCCGTAATTGATGAGTTGATGGAGGAGTTGCATGTGGCCAAGTATTTCTATAAAGTGGATTTGAAATTTGGATTTCATCAAATTAGAGTTATAGAGGAGGATGTTCATAAGATGGGGTTTCGTACTCATGAAGGGCATTACGAGTACTTAGTCATGCCTTTCAGACTCATGAATGCGCCTGCTACATTCTAATCCACTATGAACTCCATCTTCAAACCTCAGCTACGCAGGTTTGTTTTAGTCTTCTTTGACGATATTTTAATCTACAGTTCAAATTGGGATCAGCACTTGCATCATATAGCTCGGGTGTTACAACTATTATCGGATAATCACCTATATGCAAATAAGAAGAAGTGTTTATTTGGACAGCAGTCTATTGAATACCTTGGCCATGTACTTTCAACTGAAGGAATAGGTATGGATCCAATGAAAATCAAGAGTGTCATGGAATGGCCTGAACCAAAAAATGTGAAGGGGGTAAGAGGATTTCTTGGGCTTACACGGTATTACAAAAAGTTTGTTAAAGATTATGGTAGAATCGCGAAACCCCTTATAGAATTGACTAAGAAGAATGGTTTTAATTGGGGGAAAGAGGCTCGAGAGGCTTTTGAGGAGCTAAAAAGGAAGATGACCACTTCTCCAGTCTTAGCCTTACCGAATTTCTCCAAAGATTTTTTAGTGGAGTGTGATGCATCCGGAAAGGGAATTGGTGCTGTTTTGATGTAAGAGGGTCGTCCTTTAGCTTATTTTAGCAAAGCATTGGCTAAATCCACTTATTCCAAATCTGTCTATGAAAAAGAGATGATGTCATTATTCCTAGTTGTTCAACATTGGAAACATTTCTTATTGGGAAGGCATTTTAAGGTCTACATTGATCATAAAAGCCTTAAGCATCTATTGAACCAAAGAATTCCATCGATAGATCAGCAGTGTTGGCAAGCTAAGTTGTTGGGACTTGATTTTGAGGTGATCTATAAGTCGGGAAAACAGAATGGGCAGTAGACGCCTTGTCCAGAATGGGAGAGGATAAGTTTTTATTTACAGCAGTCTCAGCCCCCTTTTGGGCTGATATGGAAGTGATTCGAAGGGAAGTACAGGAGGATGCTGAACTTAGTAAGCTACTGGAGACTTTGCAACAAAATCCGGAGTCAAAACCAGATTATCTAGGGAAGGGAAACTTGCTGTTTTATAAGAACAGGTTAGTCCTCTCTCCCACTTCAGCATTAATTCCTCCATTATTGCAAGAATATCACTCTTCTCCTTTGGGAGGACATTCTGGTTTTCTTAAAACCTATAAAAGACTGGCTAGTGGTTTATTTTGGTTGGGAATGAAGTCCTCTATCCAAAAATTTGTTCAGGAGTGCGCCACCTATCAAAAGAATAAATATTTGGCCATGACTCCAGCTGGCCTTCTTCAACCTTTGCCCATTCCTAAGCTAGTTTGGGATGAAATATCCATGGAATTCATCACAAAGCTACCTAAATCCCGAAACTATGAAGTTATAATGGTAGTCGTGGATAGGCTGTCAAAATATGCCCACTTCACACTTCTTAAACACCCTTTCACGGACAAAACAGTGGCTGAGATGTTTATTAGGGATGTGGTAAAATTGCATGGAATTCCTAGCTCAATATTGAGTGACGGAGATCCTCTCTTCACAAGCAATTTTTAGAAGGAAATATTTAGGTTGCAGGGAACAATGTTGAAGACGAGTTCTTCATATCACCCCCAAACGGATGGCCAGACGGAAATGACTAATAGGGGCTTGGAAACCTACCTTCGTTGTTTTGCTTCTGAGCAACCTAAACACTGGTCTCATTGGTTATCTTCGGCTGAGTATTGATACAATACAAACTTTCATGTTTCAATAGGAAGGACTCCCTTCGAAGTGGTTTATGGCCACCTACCACCATCTATTCTGCATTTCATACAAGGAGATACCCAAGTAGCATTAGTGGCAGCAGCCTTGATCGATAGAGATGAGGCCTTGTGCCAACTTAAGCACAATTTACTTCGTGCTCAGTCAATAATGAAGAAATTCGCGAATGTTCATAAGAGGGAGGTACAGTTTCTAGTGGGAGACCTAGTTTATGTCAAGCTCAGACCACATAAACAACTCACTTTAGCAAGGAACATCTGTCCCAAGCTGTCTGTCAAGTATTATGGACCTTTCAAAGTTCTGGGAAGGGTAGGGTAGGTTGGTTACAAACTACAACTTTCACCTACAACCAAGGTACATCCAGTCTTCCATGTCTCTCAGCTGAAAAAGGTCATTGATGACCATCCTATTAAGCAAAACCTTCCCCAAGGATTGGAGGTGGATGTTTCGGAAAGGGCTGAACTTGAAGCAGTCTTGGCTTCACGCTACATCACAACTAAAGGTAGAAAAGTCCAGCAATGGCTGATTCGTTGGAAGGCTAGGCCGGGAGAGGAAGCCACATGGGAGGATGCAGATTGCATCAAGGGACAATTCCCTTCTTTTTACCTTGAGGACAAGGGACTTATTGAGGAGGAGGGAATTGTTAACATTCCACCCTCTCCTCAGCCCATACTGACTAAGCCCATTAAAGTGTATACCCGTAGAAACAAGTTGGGACAGCAGGGGGTGTGAGATCTGCCATGTAGGCAAGTTTGTTAGGGAGGAGTGAGGTAGTTATGGAGAGAGAATGTTAGGAGGGGAATATTAGCAGAAGAGTGAGGAGTGAACACCATCGATTGCTATCTTCATTATTAGGATACAGTCCTGGACTGACCAGGAGGGGGAGCATTGCTCTAGCTAAAATTGTCTATCTTCTATTGTTATACAATCAATACACACAATCTCTATAGAGGTTCCTAACAATTTTGGCTTTATATTTCTCTAGGAGTGGAATACAATCTTTGTATATTAGCTTAGTGTGAGAGATGGGGACTCTTAAGTACTTGAAGGGAGTGGTATGTAGTTCCATACCCAATGTCTGCAGAATGTCTCTAAGAATGTTGATTGAAAATATATCATCTTCAGACAAAAGAAGCAAATCATCAACAAATATGAGATGTGTGATTTTTAGAGCTATGCATTTATAGTAGAAATAGAATCTGCCATTATGAAGAATAAGTTTATCAAGCATTCTCGATAGCCCTTCCATGACTAAGATGAAGATATACGGGGAGAGGAGGTCTCCTTGTCGCCCTCCACGTGCACACTTCACTTGCTTTGCAGGGACTCCATTAACTAGAATACTTACTGAGAAGGTATGTAAACAAAGGTTTATCCAATTAATGAACTTCAAAGGAAAGTCCATAGCGGACAGACATGCTTCAATAAAATCCCAACTTATTGTATCAAATGCTTTGTAAAAATCAATTTTTCGGAGACAACTTTTCAAATTCTTACTAGTTTGATAGCTTCTTAACTGTTGTTGCATAAGCAGTATATTGTCAGCAACGGTTCTGCCTTTCATGAAAGCTCCTTATGTGGGGTTAATAATCTCCTTCAGTGCTATTTTAAAACGACTAGCCACCAGCTTGGCAATAACCTTATAAATGGTATTATAACATGAGGTGGGTCTGTAATCAGTCAAAGAGGATGGATTTAGTTTTTTGGGAATCAGACAAATGAATGTGTGGTCAATTTCTCTTAGCATTTTGTTTGATGACAGTGTTTCTTGTATAGCTTGAGTAAACAGGTCTCTCGTGATACTCCACGTGTATTAAAAGAAATGAGCAGTGAAGCCATCCGGCCCAAGAGTTTTCAAGGGGTTTAGAGAAAACAGTGTTTCATTAATATCAGAGTCATGGATAGGAGCTATTAGGCAATCTTTAATGGATTGATGTAAAAGACTGTCGATGAATATGTGTATTGAAATAGATGGGTTAGTTTGGTGAGGATAAGCCATCAACTGCTCAAAATAGGTTCTAGTGATATCTAAAAGTGTTGATTAGTTAGAATGGTGACTACCAGAGGAGTTAGGGAGCTGCATAATTCGGTTGATATTTCTCCTGGAAAGTATAGAAGCATGAAAGAAGGCAGTGCTCTGATCACCATCTTTTAACCAGATGGTTCTAGCTTTCTGGTGCAAGATAGATTGTTACAAGGAAAGGGCTTGCTCAAATTCATTAATTCTTTGCAATTCTACATCACACATTTGGGTATTATGAGGAAATTGATAACAGTTAGTCTGAGCTTCTTGTAGATGGATTTTGCATTCTTGAACCCTTCTGGAACTGTGAGCAGAAAATGATTTGATAGCTATTTTGACTCTTCTTAGCTTTTGCATTAACTGATAAGATTTATACCCTCTATATGTTGTTGCCAGCATTCTCTAACTAGATCCAAAAATCCTTCTTGTTTGGTTAGCCCATTGAAGAATCTGAAAGGAGCCCCTCGAACAACATGGTTATATAGATTATGAATAAGGATATACGAATGATCTGAGAGCAAATTGTCACCAAAATGAGCAAAGGAATGAGAAAAGGAATTTAACCATTCCGAGTTCACCATAGCTCTAAACAGCTTCCTTCGAATCATATGCTGCCCTTGTAACTTGTTGCTCCAGGTAAGGAATCTTCCATTATAATTTATAACTCAAATCAGTTACTGGAACTTGTTGCAGAAATGCCTCGAGCTCTCTGTTGGATACCTGTTGTAATCCCCTCCCTCCTTTCGATTATGTGCTCTTATAAATACAATTAAAATCCCCAATGATCAACCAAGGATTAGTGATAATATTCTGCAGAAGCTGTAGGTTGTTCCAAAGCAACGTTCTCTGAAATTGAAAGTTTGAAGTATAAAGAAGGGATATTTAGAACCTTGTACTAGAACCATAGAGTTGGCAAGATAAATGGAGATGTTGGTCACTTTCACTCCGCAATTGAACTGAAACTTTTTTGGTGTGATAGAAGCAAAATATGCGGCCATTGTAATGGGAAGATATGTTACTATATACAGACCAATCTTTGCCTAAAAAGTGAGAAACTGTAGTAAGATGTGGAGTTCTGATTTTAGTTTCAAGTAGCACTACTTTACACGGCTTATGTTCCAAGATTAAGTATCTTACCATAACTTGTTTTTGGGAGGCATTTGGCCCGCTGACATTCCAAGCCATAATCATCAAGGGGAGAGATCCCCTTTAGGGGTTTTATTGATTTTTCAGGTCGTCCTCCTTCTGGATCTACTACTTGTCTGCATCATAGTGGCCTTTGATTCCACTTGATCTTCATAGCCAGTGGGTATTTTGATGTATCAGAAGAGTTGTTATCCTCCTTTTGACTAGTACATGCATCATCTGAATTTTCTATGATACCTGCATTTTCTCCATCAACTGGGCTAACAATGGAATGTTTGTTTATCACTCGGTTCATCTTCTTTGCTATCTGCAGAATAATTAGCATTCATATCATTTAATATGAGGTTCTTCTTTCCTTCTATCTCACCTGGATTGGAATGTTTTGATCCTAAGACAGGTGGTTATTCTAAAGCAATTCCTCTATCCTGTTTGTAAAACCCAACTAGTTACTCTCCATTGTTTGGCATTAGCAGAGGGTCTCCAAGCGTAGGACAGGGATATTTCAGATTGTTCATATTCACCCACTTCATTTAACTTGCGAATAGGAAGTTTTTCAGGCAGCTCATCCTGACGTTTTATCTCTATACAAATCTTGGCATAACAAATTCTCTCCATTTGGGCTGTTTGAGAGTCCATGCATAGAGGTTTCCCTAGAGAGTTGGCTATGTAGCTCAGTCCTTCGATTGTCCACAGTTCAAGGGGGAATATTATAGAATTAAACCCAGATAGGTAGTACCTCTATACGCTTCTTGTTACAATCTATCCCTAGTTTCCATTTCTGTAAAAACATCGGTTGAAACATTTTTTCTATTTCAAATTCTTGAAACCCAATAAGTATTTTTATTTTAAATTAGCCTAAAACATCACTATAAGTAATTTCCCTACTTACAAACCCCATGACAATACCTTTAAATATATTTTTTTCGTTTCAAACCCTAAAATCCCTCTAACTATACTAATTTTCCATTTCAAGCCCGGTGATACAACTTTTCTCTTCTCTAGTATTTTAACCTTAAAGCAAAGAAAAAATATAAAATAGAACATCTAGCACTTCCTTATTTTACAATTACTCTTCAAAGTTATATTTTTTGGATAGTCTTGTTTATGTTTTTTATATCTTCCAGGATATAATGAAAATTTCAATTTTTAATATCTTTTATATTAAAAAGGTCCAAAAACTTCAACTGGAACGACAATAGAAACAAGCTTATTGAGTTGGCGTCGACAAAATGCAAAATGCCCAAGTGATCATTCTCTAGTGATACTTCTTTACATCCATACTTGGCTTTCTCACCATATTGTTTCCCTTTTCCTTCAATTAACAGTGTGGACCATAATTATAACAATGGTTTTTGAACCTTATGCATCCAATTTCGGTGTAATCAAGGATAATTGCCCTTCAACCTATGGTTAAGAGAAGGGCAATGAACTGATTGAAATCAAGGGCTATTCACTTAATAAGATAATAAAATAGTTTGATACTAGTAGAGATGATAAATACATACACTTCTCCAGTTACAGGAGCTCCGCCGTGGCTCCCTTCTTTCTGACAGCCATGGGACGTAAAATTGGTTCATATCATATGCCATATCAAGGATACCAAATATTTTATCACAAAACATATTCTAATATGATCGATATACTTGTTCATTCAGCTGCAATTTAGTATCAAAAAAAAAAAAACATTACAAGATAAAGGATTCTCCACGAATGTTGCCGAGTTGTCAACTTAATCAGTTTTTGTAACGCTTTTGATAGGACTCAGCCACCGTCACAAGTGTCTGCATCCTAAAATACACGATTTACACACTGCATATGAAATAACCAAATATCAGTGAGACCAAAATGTATCACTATTCAGTAAAAGCAATACGCAAATGGGCTGGTGATGAGATAACAATACTTCGACATCCATTAAAAAATGACATCCCAGTATGTGAACTTAGAAAACAAAAGTTCTATTCATTGATATAGGCAACCTACTAACCTGAAATATATTTGAAGAAAACAATATCTAAGAGTTAGCCAACTAATGGAGAAACATTTTTATATAAAACAGTTTTACAATATGAGCAAGATAAAGAATTAAGAACGAAAAAGAAAACAAAGCTAATTTAGCAACAAGATTGTAAACTAGTAGATGATTTGGGGAAATTGGGGTTGGGAAAAGGAAAAGACTATCTTGTCTGTACAGTTTAACGTGTCCCAATAGGTACAGACAAAAGCGAATCTAAGAAGAGAAAAAAGAAATGTTAAGAGTTTGCCACCTTAGCTTGACGGATTCTAGTCATGGCCTCAATATGAAAATTATGCAATTCCTCAAGAGTCGTCACATCCATACCACTGATATCTTCACCCTGAGAAGATATAGACAAGTTTGATCGTTAGTTTGCTTCTGTATGGGGATAGTACAATGTATTAAGTCTCTTGTAAAATAACAAGTTCTCACTATTTTCACCTGCCATTGCCAAAATGTAGGTAAAGCAATGGCAAAGCTAAATGCACATAATGGGTTATAGGGATTAAAGGATGCTGACAAAACGATTCGTAATTCTAGTTTCATATAAGCAAAGTCGCATGCAACTTCATTAGATCGTGGTAAAAGATTTGCATACCTTAAATCGTGAAATAAGGATTTCCAGTTCGTTGCATCTCTGTCTTTCTTTCTGATAACTTGCTTTTAAATCTTCAAATGCAGCTATACCTTCATGGCTTTGAAGAGTATCATCTTTTGATATTTGGTTTAAATGACCCGTAAGAAGTAGAGATCCCTTTGTACGCCCAGCTTGACAAGCATTAGATGCATAAACCTCTTCAAACGGTATATCTTTTGCATTGCCTGACTTCTTGATTTTAGCCACCAATACCCACATATTTGCAAGCTCATTTTCTAAAGCTTCTTCACGCTGCCTAGCTTCATCTAGTCTTCCTCGTAATTCAGTTTCTATTTTCTCTCTCTGACATAGTGTAGCTTCAAATTCAGTTTCTTTTTGATATCTTGAATTTAATTTTTTCTGCAACTCCTCAATCAAAAGATAATCTTCGGTTCTTGTACTGCCACTATAGATATTTTGTTTGGGACCCCTTGAAACGGACTGCTGGTAGCATGTAGATCTACAGGGAGTCTCTATTGCAGAAGCCAGATCATCAGTCAACCTGGCATTTTCGTAAGAGAGTCTAGTCACTTCTTCAGCCAAGTTACGAAGCTCAACTGCCGCAGCAGCAGCCAATTCTTTTGCATATGAAGCTTCCTCTGCTAGTTTTTGAGTTTGAATTTCAAGTCCATCCTTTTCTTCAATCATTTTCACCGTCTCTTGTTTCAGATCCTCTATCTCTGCAGCCTGACATAATATGGGCATATTTTTAACCATTTAGCGCCACGTAACCAAAGGAGAAAAGACCACTCATCTTTACATGAATATCCCAGCATAAAAAACAATAGTTGTTTATTATTTCCTACAGAATATACCAGGGAGGTGAATAGATAAATATGTAGACCTGAGAAAGAACTTGAGATTTCAAATTGTCAACAATGCATTCTTTTGAGTCCTCTGGGGAAAGAATTCTATTCAAACTTATAATGCTTTTTGGAGTATTAGCATCAACATAACTTCCTTCTAGTGGCCAATTTATGTTGCCTACTTTGTCTTTTCTTGAAAGCTTTTCCAAACTTCCAGGTGTAGGAAATTCATACTCCACAAGTTTTTGTTGATTGTGAGGGATCATCCCCATTAATGAATTGACTTGTTGCCTTAGCAGAAGAATTGTCTCTTGCCTCTCATTGTTTTCTGAAACCTGATATTGCAAGTTTATGAAATTATCTATAGAAAGCAAAGCATCAGGTGGCATTAGAGTTATACCTTCATCTGTAATTGCTCCTGGAGTATCCTATTGTCTGCTGATTTAATCTTTGATACACATCCCACAAAGATGCAACCAACTCAGGAAAGAGTCTTAGCTTTTGACATAGTAAATTCATCAACAGTAACAAGAATATTAGATAACAAACCTCAAGTTCAAAAGTTTTTTCATTTAGCTGAGTTGTGAGCTTGGACAGAGCCTGCAGGCAGCTAACAACAGCATTAGAAAAGCAAATTACACTTTGAAGGACATTCTGTCCTTAGATAGACTTAAGTTTCAACCTTTGTCCTTCCAATACTGATAAGTAGCCAAAACATTAAAACTTACAACTCAATGATTTAAATTTTGAAGTACCTTCTGCCATTATATAACATATACATTGCATTTACTGGCTGTTGTATCACAATAAAAGCATATTTCACAAAAACAATAAGAAAACATTTTTAGAACAAAACACAGCTGGTAAAACAATCAAGTGAAGCTATAGGATATTAATATGAAAAACAAGGTCAGTAAGGTAACACTTCTATTCCCTAAACTGCTGCTATATACAAATACAACACACCCTTTTTCCAAGTCTCCACTAATTGATTGCATACCCAATCATCCAATCCGAAATTTTAGACAAATACATAAAATTACCTGTGAAATTTCAGAGCTGTTTGTTTTACATGAAGTCATGCCAACTGATCCAATCATACGTTGCTCCAGGACCTGCATCTGGTGCTTCTTTTCAATAATTTCGCCTTTTAGCTTTTGCATTTGTTCCTATCAAAAACAAAGCAAACCCCCAATGAAGTGTAAGCACATGTATCAATTTTGGAGTCCTTTCAGAACAAATTAGAACAATCAAATTTAGCATTTCCTCTACAATGGAAAAAGACATCACCTTTACTTGTGAATCTTCAGGGTTGCTATCTGCTTGCTCTAACAGTCTTTTGAAGGAACTAGAAGACAATGCTACTTCCCCAGCTAACACTTTCATCTGTTCTTGAAGGAGATCCATTTGATCCGAGATTGTTGTCCCTGTCTGCAGAAACTAGTCATCATTTGCAAGGAACCATTCAATACTAAGAACCAGGTTGAAAATAGCTCTAAACAAATTCTGTCTAAAAATAAAATTAACCAAACTGCAATATTTCAGAAAATTCAACATTTTACTATCAAAATTCTTAGCGAACCTATAATTGCATCCATCTTTTATTATAAACAAGAAATGTGCAAAAAGAAGGTCAATCATGGTATTGGAGGTGTATATGGGAATTCCCAAATCACTATAAACACAATATATAAATAAAACTGTCCCAAGTTGCAAAGTATTTATTTCAAGGATCCTAGGATTTTGTTATAGCTACTAATCAGTTTGAATTTTGGACCATAATGTGATAGCAATATGGATCCTAAACCCATATTGACATACTCTAGGAGAAAGAGGGAGAAGGGTCCTAACATGCAGCCTATGCAGCCTAGGCCCATACTGACATATTCTAGGCGATTTCCTAAGGCAGGGAGGGATGAGTCAGCAGAAAACGGTTAGAGAGGAAGTTAGTTAGAAGAGAGAGGGGGGTATATGTAATGAGGGGAAGGATAGTTCAGGTTATCTTTTTACACACTGGTATTGTTTTCGGCCAAGAGCTGAAAGGGCCATAGTTGGCTGGTAGCTTGGAACTTGTAGATTGAACTACGAGGATAAGCTAATATTAATAAAATACCTGATTTCTCATCCATTGTCTATCATTGGTGCTTTCATTGAGAGACCCAGTGTATGCAAACAAGGATGGCTTCACAGAAGTGGGACTCGATGGATGCACGGATGACAGCAGTAGAGACGAAGTTGATGGATCACACAGCCCAACTGGGCACCTTACACAAGGGAGTCGATGACCTCTCTCGAGCGTTGGCGGCGATGCATGCGGAAATGCGGGAAGGGTTCCAACGTCAATCTGCTCACCAGACGCCAGATGTTGGGTCGAGCTCGGTGGACCGTGGGAAGTCGGTCCAGACCGATGGGGGCAGTGGCGTCACGTCCATGGCATCGGAAGAGTACCAGCTCCGAGCCAAGCGGATAGAGCTCCCTCCATTCCAAGGTGAGGACCCGATTGGATGGGTCTCTCGGGCGGAGTTGTATTTCGCCATTCAGGGGACTCCCCCGGAGCTCCGTGTTCAGCTGGCACAGATTTGTATGGAAGGGATGACATGGCACTGGTTTAAGGTTCTCCTAGCGTCGAAGCCCGAACTGGATTGGGAGACCTTCAAGCGAGCCTTGTTCGACAGGTACGGTGACCATTTCAATGGGAATCCTTTTTCCCAGCTGAAATCATTGACGCAACATGGGACGGTGGACGAATATGTGGAGACGTTTGAAATGTTGATGGCCCAGGTTCCACCCCTTCCGGAGGATCAGTATATGGGGTTATTCGTCGGAGGATTGAGAGAGGATATAAGGTTGGAGGTTCTGGCACTAGACCCTTCCTCCCGATATCGATTAATAGCAGCCGCACGTGCAGTGGAGCGTAAGCTCACACCTTCGACACATGCTAAACCGGTAGTGGGCTGGAGACCCGTGGGTGCTCCACGAACCGGGTCTCCTAACCCGACGCTAGCTGGGCGCGGATGGGTCGATCCGCGACCCGGCATAGGCCGTCCCCAACCACCGGCCAGCGGAGGCGCCACCCAGTGGGCGCGCCAGGAAGGGGATCGGCGACCTGGTTTGGAGAAAACGGTAGAGGCGCGACCAAGGGGGACTCGAAATCTGTCTTATCAGGAGTTGTTGGATCGTCGAGCTAAAGGACTGTGTTTCAAATGTGGGCAACATTTCGGTCCACGACATGTCTGCCCCGATAGGCACCTACGACTGATGATTTGGGAGGGCAGTGAGGACGACGATGGGTTGCAGGCTGGGTCTGGGAATAACGAGGAGGCCATCATGGGAGAGGCCGAAGAAATGGTCTGCCAAGTAGCAGAATATGGAGAGATAGCGCAGACCAAGACTCTCAAATTCGAAGGGAATTTGACTGGAGTTCCCATCTTGCTGCTCATTGATAGTGGAGCAAGTCACAACTATCTATCGCATGAATTGGTGGCAACCTTGGGACTGACAGTGACTCCGACCGAGACTTATGGGGTCAAGTTGGGTAACGGAACTAGGTGTTCCTCCCAGGGCCGGTGCGAAGGATTGGTGGTGAAGGTGGGAAATGTGGAACTTACGATTGATGCATTCATTCTTCAGTTAGGTGGAATAGACCTTGTTTTGGGAGGAGAATGGCTGGAGACTCTGGGAGAGGTACGGATGGACTTCAAGCAGAAAACTATCAGGTGGGGCTTTGAGCAAGGTAAGGAAGTGGTCACTCTAAGGGGACAAGGCTGTGAGCACCCCCAACAACTTTCTGCACTGCAAGGAATGCTTCAGTCCATTGCCATGGATTCTCGAATCGAACAGTTAAGAGGTGATGCAGATATGATTGCCTCGGGAAGTAAGACTACCCTACTTCCAGCCCAATCCCAAGAATTATCCGTAGTATTGCAGACTCACCAGCTGGTATTCCAAGAACCAAAGGGGCTTCCTCCTTCGCGAAGTCATGATCACGCCATTAATCTGTTCTGTGGAACCAATCCGATCAGTGTAAGGCCCTATAGGTATGCTTATCACCATAAGGATGAGATTGAGCATCAAATCAGGGAGTTGCTTGCTATGGGGGCTATCCGACATAGCACCAGCCCTTTCTCTAGTCCGGTGATTCTGGTCAAAAAGAAGGACCAATCGTGGCGGATGTGTGTAGATTACCGGGCTTTAAACAAGGTAACCATTCCGGACAAGTTCCCCATCCCTACTATCAGTGAGCTTATTGATGAATTGCATGGTTCCAAGTACTTTTCTAAAATTGATTTGAAGTCCGGATTTCATCAAATCCGAATTAAGAGTGAGGATGTTCACAAGACCGCCTTCCGAACTCATGAAGGCCACTATGAATACTTGGTCATGCCCTTTGGGCTTATGAATGCCCCGTCCACATTTCAATCCACCATGAATTCGGTTTTTAGACCCCTATTGAGGAAGGGTGTGTTGGTCTTCTTCGATGACATCCTAATCTATAGCAACAGTTGGCAGGAGCATCTCAAACAATTGGAACAAGCTTTGCAACTCTTAATTGAACATCAGTTCTTCGCTAACCATAAGAAGTGCCATTTTGGACAGCAATCGGTTGAGTACTTGGGGCATGTCATCTCGGCTGAAGGGGTTGCTATGGACCCTACTAAGATCAAGAGTGTTAAAGAGTGGCCGGTTCCCACAAATGTAACAGGGGTTAGAGGATTCCTTGGATTAACGGGGTACTATAGGAAGTTTATCAAGGATTATGGGAAGATTGCTCGGCCCCTCACTGAACTCACTAAAAAGGATAATTTTTCTTGGGGACCTGAAGCCCAAGGAGCTTTTGAAGAGCTGAAGAATTGTCTGATTTCTTCCCCAGTCCTCACCCTACCAGACTTTTCCAAGGAGTTTGTTGTGGAATGTGATGCCTCGGGGTTTGGGTTGGGGGCTGTCCTTATGCAAGAGAACAGGCCTATTGCCTACTTTAGCAAGGCCTTATCAGTTTCAGCCAAGTCCAAATCAGTATATGAGAAAGAGATCATGGCTTTGGTGTTAGCCATTCAACATTGGAGGCATTACCTTTTGGGAAGAACATTCAAGGTGTACACTGATCACAAAACGCTGAAGCATCTACTACAACAGAGGTTGAACACTCCTGATCAGTTCCATTGGCTGTCCAAGTTGCTGGGATTTCAATTTGAGGTGTTTTACAAACCAGGTTCCGACAACAAGGCAGCAGATGCCCTATCACGAGCACCACTGGAACCAGAATTTCACCATCTGGTTTCATTCCCCAATTGGGTGGATTCGGCTAAGTTGCAAGAGGAGTATCGGGGAGATCCTTGGCTGTCCAGCATGCTGCAGCAGCTGACATCTGACCCTCCAACAGATTCTGACTTCAAACTGTCCGGAGGATTGCTATTCAAGGGGAACAGGTTGGTTTTACCTCAAAATTCCTCTTTAATTCCAGCTTTCTTGCATGAGTTCCATTCCACCCCTATGGGAGGACATTCGGGGTTTACTAAGACCTATAAAAGGATTGTTGGATGTCTATTTTGGGCTGGCATGCGAAAGCAAATCTGGCAGTTTGTGAAGGAGTGTGACGTGTGCCAAAGACACAAGTATCAAACTCTTGCTCCAGCCGGCTTACTTCAACCTCTTCCTATTCCTACTTCAGTTTGGGAGGATATCTCAATGGATTTCATAACAGGGTTGCCCAAAAGTCAAGGATTTGAGGTGATTATGGTAGTAGTGGACAGGTTGTCCAAGTATGCCCACTTCATTCCTCTCAAACACCCTTTCACAGCCAAGGTGGTGGCAGACTATTTTGTTAAGGAAGTGGTTAGACTCCATGGCATTCCAAAGTCCATTGTAAGTGATCGGGACCCTATCTTTGTTAGTAGCTTTTGGCAGGAACTTTGGAAGATGCAGGGAACGGTTCTTCGCATGAGCACCTCCTATCATCCGGAAACGGATGGCCAAACCGAGGTGGTCAATCGGTGTCTTGAAACCTACCTACGGTGTTTTGTGTCTGAACAACCTAAGCAGTGGCACATTTGGCTTTCTTGGGCTGAGTTTTGGTATAATACCACGTTTCACTCCGCCACAGCCACTACTCCTTTTGAGGTGTTGTATGGACGACCCCCACCTAAGGTTCCCCACTTCCTCATTGGAGAATCATCCGTTGATGCTGTTAATGGAGTGTTGATTGCTAGGGATGAGGCCTTGAGGCAGCTCAAATTTCACCTTGTCCGAGCTCAACAAAGGATGAAATCTGCAGCTGATGGGAAACGCAGGGATGTTCACTTGGAGGAGGGGGATTGGGTGTATATCAAGCTACGACCCCACCGGCAGACATCCGTGGCTAGGCGCATTTGTCCTAAACTTTCAGCCCGGTTTTATGGTCCTTTTCAGGTGTTATCTAAGGTGGGAGCTGTGGCCTACAAGCTAGCTCTTCCGGATACTTCTAGAATTCATCCGGTGTTCCACATTTCGCAGCTTAAGAAGGTGATCGGGACTCATGTGCCTGAACCTACTCTTCCTTCAGGTTTAGAGGTAGATTCCACTGAACCATTTGCACCTGAAGCCATCCTTGCGGAGCGGACTGTTCAGAAGGACCAAGAGCAAATAGTTGAGTGGCTTGTTCTTTGGAAGGGCAGACCTATCGAAGAAGCTTCATGGACAGCAGCTGTCCAAATTCAACAGCAGTTTCCTTCCTTCTGCCTTGAGGACAAGGCAGATTCTGTAGAGGGTGGAATTGATAGCAATATGGATCCTAAACCCATATTGACATACTCTAGGAGAAAGAGGGAGAAGGGTCCTAACATGCAGCCTA
>JAJMLV010000006.1:25630214-25654135 GCA_027123465.1 Erythroxylum coca
TCTATTGCATCGAGAAATGGGTTTGATTGTCCATTTTTTGATATAATTTTGATATAATAATATCTAAGGTATCTTCCAGATAATTCAAATCAAAGCAATTCGATGTCCGACTCGGGCCTAGATGACATGACCGATCAATAGTCCTCCAAAAAGGTGAATACAAAACAGATGTGCCCTTTATGAAATTCTATCACTTGTTAAGCATCCTCTAATCTCGTAACTGGGGCATATGTTTGCTCCGTTGCCGTTATTATACTTTGATTCATAAATATTTGAATATTAATATTCAACTATTAGCATTCATTAATATGCAGATCTAGTATAAAAATGAATTTTATCCAATATTATAGAAAGTCTAGCCTGAGCAGAACTAGAGGAGAACAAAATTTAAATGTTATACACAAACATAGAATATGGAGACTCATATTCATTTTAAGTAGCTTGAAGCTGCAAATATAACTTGTGAGTTTCCATATACAATATATCATACTGTTTTACAATCCAATATGCGAGTCCAAACATCGGCAAGACAAAGAAAAAGTGATAACGTGTTTATATTCTCAAATAAACAAGTGGAGTGATTAGTAAATTGCCAGAGATAGTAGCAGAAGCATACATGAAAATTACTATATAAATCCAGCTGCAAGTTTCCTAGAAGAAGAAAAAGAGTTCCAGACATCGCTTCTTCAGTCATGAACCAAAAACCAACTTAGGAAGAAATTACTCAAAATATACCAGATAATGTATTTCAATAAGGTAGATAACATATAACATGCTCGAAAATGTTAGATTACTATATTCAACTATCAATGAAATTTAGAATGCCAATTCATTATCACCTCGCTTAAAAATTATCAATTTAAAAGAACAAGGAGTAATTACCGTTTATCCCCTGCATAACACCGCTAACAACATGCTGGGCAGCAACGTCATAAACTTGGCGAGTTGTTGTCGCCGGACCAAACACTCTATCTGCCAGTTAAGAATAATACAGAAAATCAACTACATTTATTAATAAGACAAAGGACAAAGAAAGGTTTCGTTTCAACTGCCTAAGTCCAAAAACTTGAGAATGGAGAAAAATAACATGAAAATGTGCATACATTAAGTAAAAATAAGCACTAACCAAAACCGTAAGCAATTGAAGAATTGTACTCGTTCCTTACTGTATAACCCCCATCTGCATACCATGCTATCTCGTCTCCTCTGTTGATCTCCCCAGAGCTACACGGGCCACAAAACGGTCACCAAAACTTAGAATAACAGACAGATCAGTAACTGCAAGTCAATAGCTAAATAAAAGTCAAAACAATAAACTACCTGATAGGACGGAACCTGACGGTGACAGTGACATTTTCCTTAGCCTTACTAGTCCCCGACCGGTCAAAAGTGGGGCCAGTATTCGGACTTGGACCGGAGCTGACCGGAGAGCTTGAATGCCTCGAAGAAGTCGCCGAGGGAGGCGTTAAAGGTCTTACAGCGGACTTAGCGGGCAAAGGCGGTGGCGGCTGTGCTGGGGACTTTCGTGATCGGAAGGGAGAAATGGAGGGGCGGTGAGACCTAGCAGAAGCAGAAGACATAGAGAAGAGTGACGGTTGAAGGTAGAGAGTGAGACAAAGAGTGAAAGAAGTGTGAGGTGTTGTTGAAAAAGCGCCGGCAGCCGCTGCTTAGTACTAGTAGTACTATTGCTTGATGCGGGCATTTGTTTGGCTTTGGCGCCCTCTGTCCGTTTCACTTTGTGCTTACAAATATTGTTTATTTTGAAATTTTGAACTTTTCTTTTAATTTTATACTAATTTAATGACATTCTATTTCTTAGTTAAAATCACTTCTTGGTCTTAACGAAATCATGCTATTAAAGTAATATATGTTGCTTATTTTAAATTAATTGAGTATGATTATCATATATCACATTATATAATATATCATAATTAATACACATAATAAATTTGTACTATAATACATAAATTAAAAACGTATTTTTTAATCTAATTAATTGAATTAAAGCTCGGGTTTAACCAAATTAATTAAACCAGGTCCAATGCTGTCACTGTGGACCGAACCGTATCCATGATCCGGCACCCAACCCGCCTCAAAATGTCTGGTTGGCGCCATATTGCTCACAGGTGAATAAACCCCCCACCATTTCAGACATACAGAAACCATTACTATATCAGAGGCAGAGCGATCGATTGAATCGAGCCCATAGGCGAAAGGAGAAAACATGAATGACGTGCCATCTCCAATGCTTATCGATGGAGACGAGAACCAGAAGAAAGACAGCTTCTTGAAAGCCAACAACAAGGGCAAAAGCATCGTCGCACCCTTGGACTCTAAACCCACTCCCTGGGTCGAGAAGTATCGCCCTCAGTCTCTCTCCGATGTCGCCGCTCACCGCGACATTGTCGACACCAGTTATGAGTCTTCTCTGTCTCTCACTATCTAGGGTTTAGCTTTTGTGCATATTCAGAAGTTCGTTCGTATAGTGTAGGAATGCCAATCTTCTGTAGGATTTTTAGTAATGCAATTTCGGACAGTTTTATACATAGAAATTGCAGGAAGTGTCTCAAATTAGGGGATATTCAAATAACTAATCTTTATTGTGTAATAAAATTTTCATCTTGTATACATCGTGCTTGACGTCTGTCTCTGTCTTTTGTAAATTTTTGATCTTTTATTTTTTGGGAATAGTTGATAGGCTCACCAGTGAGAACAGATTGCCCCATCTCTTACTCTATGGCCCTCCTGGGACGGGTAAAACGTCCACCATTCTTGCTGTGGCACGCAAACTATACGGAGCACAGTATCACAACATGATTTTGGAGCTTAATGCATCCGATGACAGGGGAATTGACGTTGTGCGCCAACAGATACAAGACTTTGCTAGTACGCAGAGCTTCTCATTTGGGTACTTCCCTTTAGTCTGATTTTAATGTTTGTATTATGTAAATTGGTAGTTCCATACTCTAAGCTGCCTACAGTTGGATCTGATTGATCACTGACCCTTTCACTTACACACAGACTCACATTGCATTTTTGTTTTCTGTTATTGCTACACTTTCGTGGCAACATATTATGTTACAGTTTTACTTTTTTTTTTCCCAAGAAGATCCTGTGCAGCCCTTTTGGTTTGAAAATGTTTGCTCTGGGTATTATCTTTTAACTGATTGCTAAATGGTTTGATGCTTTCAGCTCTAAGTCATCTGTAAAGCTGGTCCTACTAGATGAGACAGATGCCATGACAAAGGATGCACAATTTGCCTTGCGTAGAGGTAAAAAGTGTGAATGGTCAATTCTTGTCTGTCCCAAAATCAGTTCACTATTTGTCATAAACAATATTTTTATATTTCTTCACCCTGCAGTAATTGAGAAATACACTAAGAGTACTCGCTTTGCACTTATTTGTAATCAAGTGAACAAGATTATTCCAGCCCTACAATCTAGATGCACTCGATTTCGGTTTGCTCCTCTTGATCCTGTGCATGTTGTTGAGCGACTTAGATATGTTATAAAGGTTGAAGGGTAAGTAATATTTTCCTCTAAAGTCATTGCTCCTTTGAAGTCTCATCTATCGGGGGCTGTAAAGACTGCTTATGTTTCTACAAGGTTGATAAACCCCAGTGCATGCCATATAGGTTTATTCTAATAACTGATCATCTTTCTGGGTTTCAGAAATTTTAGATCATAAATGGTCTTAATTTGGCAAGGAAGTTTGAAAGAAAACCTTTTGCTTCTTGGATCATCTATCTGCCTTATTTCATTCCTTAACATTTTTACCTTGAATCAGGCTTGATGTAACTGAGAGTGGTTTAGAGGCACTTGTACGGCTTAGCAATGGTGACATGAGAAAGGCTTTAAACATACTACAGGTTCTGAGTTTGTTTAATTTCATGTTTTCAACAAAAGGAATCATTTTGGTGTTGTAATTGCGTTTTAGGCTTTTCGCATAGTGGGTATATGCATTTGTATTTTGATGTGACTCAAAGCCAATAACTCATAATTCAAAAATGTAAAATATGTTTTGTTCAGATTTTATTCCTCTGTTAAATGTGGAATGTACTGTGTCATCATTTTGTCCTCATTTGTTTTAGTGGTCCTGTCTTAGTATTGTTCTTGTCATGACTTTCTGTCGATCTAGCATAACAAAAGCCTTAAATGCTAATACGAGCTTAAGTTTCTCATTCTGTTGATGATGGAAAGGAAAGCCCTTTGCCTTCAGACTTCAAAATGTATGGTTTATCTGATCATTGTCCTGTATTGAGATCTATAAACAACAGTTTGCTGTTTGTGGTCCCATCCACCACGTAATTCTTCTGGACTGCCAGTTTGAATGCTGATAGTCTTGTAACTTTGTCAGTATGCATGGAACTTGTTCTGGCCCTTGACTCTATTCTTCATATTCTCTTTATATGGATACGTCGTTAATGCAAATAGAGCTTTTTATTATGCTTTTCATTTTGTTTTCAGTTGTTAATAGTAATTATTCAGCGTCTTCTGAATAGATTAACTGCATTTAAAGAATATCTATATCCCTTAAATTGATGTCACGTGCATTCTATCTTCTGTTGGTCAATCTTTTTGTAACAACAAATTTGCATTGTGAAATCTTATTTCCTGATAAATGCAGTCAACATACATGGCTTCTCAACAAATTACAGAAGAAGCTGTTTACCTATGTACTGGAAATCCATTGCCCAAAGACATTGAGCAAATATGTTACTGGCTTCTGAATGAAACCTTTGTAGAAAGTTACAAAAGTATTCACTGATCTGTTTCCCCATACACTGCCATTTGTTTTATATATGTTATTTTGTGCAAACTATGATTGTGATTGCTACTAATAATTTCTCATGCTTCCTAGGAATTTCTAAGATGAAGACAACAAAAGGATTGGCTTTGGTGGATATTGTTAGAGAAGTGACAATGTAAATGAAATGCTTTAGCTATTAACTTCTTTAAACTTCAATCAGTTGATCCCATTTCATTCCATTCTACCAGGTTTGTTTTCAAGATTAAGATGCCATCAGATGTTCGAGTTCAGTTGATTAATGATTTGGCTGACATAGAGTATGTATTTGCACGTCATTTAATCTGTCTTTATTGATTGGTTTTGCAAATGCCTGCTCACATTGTGTCTTCTTTCTGTCATCACATTCTTGGAAAACATGTAAACAAGTACAAAATGATGATGTTTAACAACATTCAAAATGTTGAATTCATCATGACCCTAAAATCTTGCGTACGTTGATTTATGACTTTTTTTAAAAATCTTCAGGTACCGATTAAGCTTTGGGTGTAATGATAAGCTACAACTTGGATCACTCGTTTCTTCTTTTACCCGGGCTCGATCTGCAATTCTTGCTGCTGCAAAGTAGTAAATATATGGTTTTATCTTTCCTGTGTTTTCTGGTTTAAACCATATACATTAGCTTTGGGTCTTGAATATTTGGAGTATGTAAAATCTCGACTCTGTAATTCAAAGCGTTTAAGGGTATCAGTCAAGTCTCTTAAACTGTTATTTTGTAGGACTAGGAACTCTTGATCTTGTTAGTCAAGCTGTATTTTGTTATTATTTTGTTCATGCCCTTGGTATTACCAGCAGCTGAGTCCCTGCTTCATTTTTCTCGCTTCTGCCAAGGCCTATAATGGCTTTAAAGATTGCATATGGAAAATTAGTAGGTTAATCATTGCCAGATTTAAATTTGCAAATCAAGCTAGCAATAATGGCATTCAATTTGCCGATAATGACTCTGTACTAGGCATGCAAATAACAACTCATTACAAGTAAGACATTTCAGTCCTACCATTTCAAGTTTAAAAAAAAACCTTGATGTGATGTTTTCCAATGCTAATTGTTCTCTATCATGTTTTGAGCCTAAGGAGTGACCTGTACAACAAAATTCTGTAATAGCTTTTACGTTTCCCTACTGTGTATCTGAACAACCCGTCGTCAGTTTTCAACCTACAAATTATCTCGTCTTTTAAAATTTACATGGTTTTCTTATACCAAATTTACTACAAAAATGCACCTCGAATGACCCAAATACTTACAAGTAGACTATTGCATCTCCATATGATAAAAGATGAATGAACATTAGTTGTT
Source organism: Erythroxylum coca (assembly GCA_027123465.1). NCBI lineage: Eukaryota > Viridiplantae > Streptophyta > Magnoliopsida > Malpighiales > Erythroxylaceae > Erythroxylum > Erythroxylum coca. The sequence continues at coordinate 25,636,318 of JAJMLV010000006.1, forward strand.
CTCCCCACAGCCTTTGAACGGCATTCGGCACCTATTATTAATGCAAGCTTGCTGTATCTAATATCACCAACGCAGCTACTCCACAAGTACCTTGTTTCTGTTTAAACACCATTAATCTTGTGTCCTGTTGGACCAGATAATCTCGATTTCAAGAGATCTGGATGATTCGTCCTTGGTGCTTTCGTGGTTGAGACTAAATATCCCACTGTATACTCCTTCTGTCACAACTTTGTCGATTTGGATGGTCACTCTTCCCAGGGTTGACTAAAAAAAGAAAAAAAATCATAATTCAAATCTGGTATAAAAGTAAACTTCAACCAAAAAAGAAGTTACAGACAGGCACCAGTGTGACAACTCCAGCAATTGAGTCCACTATTGACCAACATACTAAAATCATCTACATTGAACCTTGGTTACCTTTCCAAAAGTACTCCTGTTTTTGCATATAATGTGAAGCTTTTGCCCCCTTGGAGGTACATCAAAGGCCCATGTGAATCCTTCTTGCCATTCAGGACAGTTAGAATGGCTCACAACCTGAAAACATTGGCATCCTTAAGTGTGAGATGTAGCTACATATTGACGATAAGAAATTGCATGTATAATCAGTATTTTGGCTTGCTTCTAGTAGTTGTACAACATAATTCTTTTTTGAAAATCTTGAACTTTGGCAGAGAAGTTTTTCTTAATTTAAAATATAAATCCAAATATAATGCCAATCATCATGAATCCACTAAGTCCAGGCACTTCTTCTTCCTTAGTACAAACAAACTTGAAGAAATTTTCTTGCGATTCCAACAATATGACAAGTTGTGCACACACTAGTAGCAGGTCAATCATTGGTGGGAAAAGCAAATTTTAACTCTCCAAGTGTATCCGAATAAGAAGATCAATTGACGTCAGCAACTAGTTAATGGCTAAGTTATGGGCACCCATAAACTATAAAACTTACCTTAGTTTGTCGTGCAGGTCCATTGCCTATTGTCAATCGGCAAAAAGCATTTATCGCTCCCAACGCCTGCCTTAGATTGTTTCCACGATTAACTGTGACGGTCAAACAACCAGGCAAACAGTGCAACAATGAATCTGCTCTATCATGGAAACTTGGGGGACAGGTCTTCATCAGTGTTTGCAGAATGGGAATGGCTTCAGCAGCTACCATTGCCTGAGATTTTGCAATATCTATTGGCATGGTGGACCAAGACTGTTTCAACAAACATAGGGTCTCCAATGCAGACTCCTGAGCAGCCTCACAACCAGACTTTAGTGCATTTACCAAATGTGGGATACACAGCGTAGCTGCTTCAGAAACATGGAGCTTAGGGAAGTTGGTGAATATGACATTTAAGGTTTTCAAGACCTGTACATTGATAGTTGCTGCAGACCACAACTCCCTCTCTAGTGCAGCTGCCCAAAACAACATGCTTTATATTCAGATCTAATGTAAACTACAATCAAAATAATGAATAAGAAATGAAAAAAGTTACCAGCATTAAATCAAGTTTTATGTGTCATTGTTTAGAGCTAACTATGGTGGTATCAACAATAGAATAAACTAACTTCCAGTCCTATTTTATTTCAATTTCCATTTCAATTCTTCTACTTAAATTTTATCTGAATTATCGTATATATATATAAAAAATTCAAGCCATATTATTAACACAACTGCAATTTTGTCTAATATACAATGTCAAACGTAAAATTAATATGCAACAATACGTTTATTCATGGTATATGTACCAAATATTAATTCAGTTATCACATAAATACTTAATAAGAGTTGCAATCTACCGCCAAGACCTACACTGAGTAATAACCTTAAAGATTTGTGTGATAATTTGAAGTAATTGTTACTGTTCACTACCTATAGGCACAATTCAAATAAATAAATTTATGTTTGGTAACGTTTTATGGCATAAAAACTGTATTGAAAATTTTTAGTATGTAGGTCTTAAATTAGGAGGACTATAGTAGGAATTTAGGTCAATTAAGAGGATTAAATTTTTTTTCCCCACTATCTATGCATAAATTACCCTCAAATCCCATCTCCCGTACAGTCAACACATCAAGTAATTTTTTGAGACAGCTTTAAATGAGGCTATATACTAAAATATATGCTAAGAGAGGCTATTGATCTTGCACCTTATTTACCATTATACACTTACCTCCAACAAGAAGCAAGTCAATTATTTGATAGAAACAAATCCAAATTATTGACCTCTGCAGATGGCATTCCTATAAAGTATATGTAGAAAATATTTTACAAAGGCATATCTTTAATTGTTTTCAATTTAGTGATATTCATTATCAACTAGGTGCAGAGATCAGTCAATTTACACTAAAACACCACGATACTATTATCACGAGTTGGTATGTATAAAAGTTGATTGCTCCTTTCAATAAATAAGTTTGATAAGTTTAGAAGTTGGTGGCTACTCTTAATAACTATTTCCAGCGGTGGCCCCCTTTTTTGAAATTTTCCCTACTTTTAGTTTTCAAGCTATAGTCTAAAAAATTGGCGGTTTAATGGTCTATTAAATCAGATACATGAAATGGTCAACTAAGCATAGCAAAAATCTCTGAACAAGGAGAAAATGAGAATGGATTGGCGAAAACTTCCATTTAACTTACCTGTCAAAGATCTAATGAGCTCATTTGATACATACTCTTGGAGGGTGTGGTTAGAAAATAAAAATTTGATCATTGTTGCAGCCTGGTTAGCAACTTCGGAAGTAGAAGACAGCAGAAGTTCCTGCACCACTAATATACCACCTGCTTCAGCAACAGCTCGCCTGTTAGTCCGGCTGTGTATGACAAAGTTCTGCAATGCACAAATTGCTACCATAGTCATTTCTTCAGATGGCTGATCTTCAAGCAAGCTTACAAGGGCACGACATGCTGAAACAGAATCACTAGCCCTAGCAAGTCCTTCCTGTTGGGAGAGGTCTCCAAGAGCCAAAGCTGCAAGAAGTCTACAGGTCTCTGATCTGGTTTGTGGATCTAACAGATATTGTGCTAAAGGTGCAATTGCATATTTGGAAACCTTCATCTCTCGCACTCTAAGGTTGTTAAATAAGGCTTCAAGTAATCTTGCGGATAATTCTTCACATTGATGGGATCTTAATAGGTCCAACAAGGCATCTATCGCACCAGCTTCAGCCATCTGCACTGCACTAGAAGCATCAGTTCTTTCATGAACAAGTAGGGCATTTAGAGCAGTGTTGATAGTGCTCTCAACATTAGAAAGCAACATTTTGACAAGAACCACCAGAGGTGCTTTAAAGTAATATTCTGCTTTGAAGTGCAGGACATTTGAGAGAACTGAAGCAGCAGTTTCCCACAGTTCAAGTGGTGGTTGAGGATCCTCTTGATTGATTATCTTCGCCAACTCAAATATACCACCAGAATTGGCAACTGCCTTTGGCCAGCTTATGGATATCTTTTCCAATGCCTTTATAGCAGTCTGCTGAAGGTTCACTATTCCAATTCCTGCTAGTCGCACTAGTGGAACAACAGCAGTTTTTGTATTAATATCCTGTTGAAAATGCTCTTGTGCAAGAAGATGAGATAAAAGTTCTGTGCCCAGCTGCTGAATGGCTTGAGATGGGGATTCAAGAAAAGAAATTAGAGGTTCAATGACATCACTGGGACTGAGTTTCAATGTTGCAAGGCTCTGTGGTTTCTCCAGTATATTTACAAGTGCTTGCAAGGCACTATGCTGTCCCCACAAACTGAAATCTGGACGAAGTAAAACCATAAAAAGGGGTTCCACAATTTTAGCAGCGTCTGAACTTCTAGCAATTGCACCACTGTTTGTCAAAATGCGAAACAGTTCTGCAATTGCAGAGCACAAGGAGATGGGTGCAACAGGAAGCAACTCAATACATCTATCTATAACTCCTCCTTTGACCATATCCATTTTTCGCTGGGCCCTGTCTTTTCCCAACTTTGTCATAGCACAAATGCTACCCTCAATAAGTCGATAATTTGTCCCACAAACGAAGTTAGGTAGATTATCGACAACAGCATCACAAGCTGCTGCAAGCTCTACCAGTCTTTCATTGTCCAGCAATTTATCTAAAGCACAGACTGCTGACTCTGTAGCTGAAATTGAATCTGACTGAAATAGAGATACAAGAAGAGGTATATATTCAGAGGCAATCGAATCTTCTCTAAATTTTGCAGTGCTAAATAGAATTATGCATAGCTCTGCAGCATCTCTCTTCAATTCTAAGGATGATGCAGAAGACAATATTTTGTACAGACTATCAAGTGGATAACCTTCCACATCAACGAACAAAGCTGCCTTTGAAGAATTTCTTGAAGCAAGCTTGACCAAGGCAGCAAGAGCAACCTCTTGCTCAATCTCTGAAGCAGTGTTAAGCATGTCACAAAGAGGTTGAATAGCCTGCCTGGCTAATTCACAGTCTCTGATGTTGTCGGCATCAAAAAGTTCATGAAGAGCCCTTGCAGCACTAAACCTAGCATCTCTTGATCCCAAACGTAGAACAGCTATTAGTTGATTTAATGAACTCAATGATGTTTCATACCGAATAATATCAGGATTGCTAAATAGGATTCTCAATAGCTCAGCTATAGAGGCCTCTGTAGAGTCCTGGGGACTCAAAGATAGATACTTAGTCAAAGCATCTAGACCTCCAGCTTCAGCAACGGTTAACTTATTTGAATCACTTCCATCAGCAATATGACTTAGCAGTCGAACAGAAATTGGAGGGGCACATGGCCTATCAGGCAAAGGTTTCAACAGATCCACTAACAGAGGAATAGATTTGCGTGCAACAGAACCTAGTCTAACATCTTCAATTCCAAAAATTTGTTCCAGAGTAACTTGACCAGGATTTTGCAGCAGAGAAAATTCTTTTGATAAAGCCACAAGGTTTGGCATGTCTGACTCTATATGACCAATCAATGATATTAACCCAGCGACAGCACCGGAATTTGCAATTGTGAGACTTATCCCCTTACTTCCACTGCAGACAAGACTAGCCATTGCCTGGGCAGCAAAATATCTATCAATTATTTCATCAGATTTCAGTAATTGAACAAGTGAAGGTATAATGCGCATTGTTGTGGGAGACAGCACAACATTTGCATCTTGGAATAAGATGGCCAGAAGCAATGCACTAATCCATATACCCTCTGTATCCCCAAATTCTGCCTGAAAAAGAAAGACAAGCTTTCCCTTAGAAATCAAATTTTGATGAGAGATTTGAATGCCAAAAGTGTATAATAACCCATGGCACAGAAGCACAAATTAAAGAATTGCAATAAACAGGAGCTACCATTTTATGAAAGAAAATTAAAGAAGTTAATATTGTAAATTATACACTCCAACGAAAAAAAATTCAACAAATCCTTTTACCTTTCATAATAAGATATGGTTGAACTAACTTATGAATGCATAGACTGGCCAAACTGAATTGCCATTATCACTGTTCACCTCTTCAGAAATTTAAGACCCCTCCTGCTACTTTTACTTAGCCAAGCCGAGCTCAATTATAAGTACAGTTTCCTATTGGATTATCTGTCTTAAAATGCTTCATTAATCTACTTAAGGTGAAAGTAATTCCTTCATGAAAGCTATGAGTCATCAGTGTTAATCTCATAATATCAAGGATACCAATGAAGAAACCCATCCAAATGAGTGCAGCATTAGCAGATTGCAAACAATTTCATAAAGTTAATGAAACCATACCTGCGAATTTGAAGTATAACTCAAAAGTTTGTCAGAAAGGACCTCAAGTCCACCAGCTTCCATTATGACAAGTTTGTTCTTTACTTGATAAGAAGAGGTGATAGATAACAACCACAAGGCAACAGTACCAGCTAAAACAGTGGCTGGATCAACAAGATCAAACTCATCGACCTCCTGAAATACTGATTTTTCAAAATATACCCTTGGACTTCTCACCTCTATTTCCAAAGATGAATAGCTACAATTTTGCTTCATCATATCCACTAAAGCGTATATCAAGGGCTTTGCGTATCCAGATGCATCAAGTGCTTCCATTGACTGCTGTCGGTTCTCTTTGGCTGCGCATATAAGTAATGCAGTTCCCCCAACTCTCACTTCTAAACTTGAGGAGTTCATTATTCTGTTGGCTAGAGAACCTATTATTGTTGATTTTGTAATCAATAGGTCACCAAGCATGGCTGGTTGATCCCCACAAAGTCTAGACAAGATCTCTATGGCTTTATCCTGCAGATAAGGGGGCCCTTCAGCTAGACAGTACACTAGGGATGCCAAACTTGAAGGTGCTTCAGCAAGGGCAGACCAAGTTGGGGAAGTATGGTTGACACCTTGTTTCATCCTGGCCAGTGCTGCAATCACTTCTAAAGCATCTGCAGTATCTGCACCATGTAAATCCATTGCATTTAATGAATCAAGAATTGCAAGTACAACAAATCGACACTGTGCATTTCCCCTAAGAACATCACCCACTGGGAAATGCTTCAGCAATTGATAAATAGCCCGTGAAGCATGTTTTCTTCCCTGTAAAGTCCCTTCACCCAGGACTCTTGTCAAAGCAGCTACAACATCTTCAGCAAGGGCTTCAGCAGCAATCTGGGAATCAGAAAGAAGATTGGCCAGAGCGGCAACCGCAGTTTCAGCAGCTTGAATGGAAGATGTTTTAGCCAACCTAATCAAAGGCTTGACATCACCTTCTGCAATATAATGCATCTTGTTAGTAGTTTTAGTCTTCAGCGGACGTGACAAAGCACTCAAAGCTCGAGCTAATTGTGTGGCAACAACTTGAGTATTATTACTGTTCAAAAGCTTCATGCAAGGTTGCAAAATCTCATCAGTTGCAAGACTATCACAGATGTCTTGCCGTGTGCTTAATAAATCAGCAAGGACAGAAGCTGCATACTCTTGCGTCTCTTCATTATTTGAGCTCAGAACCTGGACAAGAGAACTTAATGCCTCATTTGCTGCAGATCCCCGGTGCAAAAGATCGTCATATGATGCCATTGTAAGCACATGACCAATAACTTTTATTACATGGGCCTTTGAGCTAGGTGTGTCTCCTAGGAGCAGAGCTAATAACTGATTAATTGTTGCAGAATCAGATGTTTGGATAAGCTTCATCAGCGTCATAGCTGAAGCTTCTTGACCTTTAGGTCCACCACTTTTTAAAAGCCATAAAAATGCTGGAACAGCACCTGCACTGTCAACACAGACTCGGATATCTTCACTATGACAAGACAGATTCCAAAGCACATGTGCAGCATCTTCCCTTGCTTTCTGAGACCCAATCTCTAATAGTTGCACCAGTGGAGGAATGCCTCCAGCAGCAGTAATTGCCCACTTGCTATCATCAACCTGGTCTGTCAAGATTGCCAGGAACCAAACAGCGTACTCTTGATGCTGTTCACTGGATAAGCCCAACAATGATATCAGTAACTGAATTCCTTCTCTCTTTCTAATGGCTTCCCAAATGCCTACTCCATCACGGCATAGGCTGGTTACAGAAAGTATTAGACCCTCTTGAGCATCCCCAACAGCCATCGTTACGAGTCCAATAAGAACCTTCTTAGCTTCTGCATGATCAATACATCTTGACAGGTAGCTATTGCTATAAAGACTTGCCATAGCCTCAAGAACACGCTCTTGAATTAGTTTGTTATCACGAGGTTTCAGTAGCTTTACCAGTATGTTCTCTATCTTTGAAGCATCAAAAGGTTCACTATCCACACTAGACTTTTGTTCAAAGATCATCAAAACGTAAGCAAGTGCTCCTATTATATCAGCAACTGGTGCTGATAAGCGAGGGGCACACGACAGCTCTCCAAGATGTAGAATCAAAGCGGACATGCCACCAGATATATTTGCCAACACTTGTGATGCATGAGCCTGCAGAGCCTGGGCAGCCTCTCCTTGCATACCCTCTTTAGAAGGAGCAACAACAGCCCCAATGAGAATATAAATGCCATCTGCATTTATAATAGCTTTCTTAGCACTTACTGACTTGAAGGAAAGAGCTTCCAATGCATCAGCAGCACTGGCGCGAACGAAGATATCATTTTTCTGACCAACAAGTAGAAGCAAAACTTTGATGGCTCCAGAATCAATTACTTTGGGAATGCTATCACTGAAAGCAAGCATCAGACGGGCCAAGAGAGAAGCTGCATTTGACTGCGTAGCCGCATTATCAGAAGACAAAAGGCCCACAATGATCTCCACTCCTCCAGCCACGAGTGTTGCTTGCCAAAAATTGTCCTTACTATCACAAAGATTTCTCAATGCCCCAGTGACAAATCCCTGCACAACTTTATCCTGCTTGCTCTTTGGATTAAGCTGATCCCATAGAGTTGGTACTACACTTTCTGTAACAAATATTTTCTTACCAACATGGTCATCTGACAGCCCACCAGAAGAAACTTCATATATTGCCTCTGCTGCTGCCTTCCTAGCCTCAATAAATTCAGACTTCAGAAGAGAGAGTAAAGGTGGGATGCACCCCCCAAGGAGTACCTTTACTCGTAATTCGTCATCTTGGCATAGGAGACTTAGAGTTGCGGCAACATTTACTTTTGCTCCAGTAGTACCATTCCTTAAAATTGATATGAACAAAGGCATTGCTTGTGAATGGGATCCAATGACTGCCCTAGCTTCTTTTCTTCCTCTGACAAGACCAAGCAGTCGTGCTGTGATAAGTTCTTTCTCATGTGCTGAAGATACTTTGGCATGAAGCTTCTCAATGAAGCCAGCAACTGTAACCGTTGTATTTTCAGGGTTGTCAACTTCTGTTTCTCTATTTGATTCCCTGAATGTAATGTGAACACAATTTCCCAAAATTAACAAATCTTACAAGCTGAAGATCTAAATCTTTTATAAGTCAGGCACTCATTCAAGTTCAGAATAAATGGTTTTGCAGTTCAGTGATTGGGTCATTAGAATACACATTTCTAGCATATTTTCCTATGCTATGTTTTAATGCCCCCATTTTCATGCAGGCTATTAAAGAAAATAAACAACCCACTGCAAAGATATAATATTCAGTAACTTTTTATTTTAGAGAATGTCACTAACCTAGCCTGAGAAGTAGTTGTAAGTTCCTTTGCATGTGATGGAGATATTTTGGCATGTAGCTTTTCGACAAAGCCAGAAACCTTAGTCATTGTTTTTTCTTGGCTGTCATTTGTTGGTTTCCCATTCAACTCCCTGAAAGTAGCAACATTTCATACACGATAACCAATAGATGGACCTTTAAATCCATTATCACTTTTAACTCAGGCTGAAGTTTTTATTAAATTATTATGCACTCTTTAACTCTATTAAGTCCAAAGAAAGTCCATTCCAGTGCATTTCCCCTCATTGTATCCTTTCCCATGAATTAAATACAGGGTGTTACAGAAATTTAATTTGCAACAGCAAATAATTAACTCCAACTTGAAGGACACTAACCAAGCCAGAGAAGTAGATGAGGGCTTCAATTCTTGAAGGTTACAGGAGGGAGACTTTGACATCTGCACCAACTTATGAAACACTGCAACTCCGATTGACCTGCTGCAAAGTAACCAACTCTCAGCAGATTGAAATAACAGGGAGGACCCAAACAGATGATGAGAAAAAGCAGTACATGAGGTAAGAGTTCACTTGCAGTAATGGAGTAAAACTGTGAATTAGTCAGTACTCAGAACAGGCAATTTTGTTTTCGAGAAGCAGATCAAAATTCAAATAATCAGACCCACAAACCAATCTCGAGGAGACCATCTCAAACAAAATTAAAAAATAAAACAAGCAGCCAAGAGGAAAAGAATACACCAGTGTGGTAATTTCCAAAATTCAAAGCCTTGCTTAGCACCCATAATTAAAATTTCCAGCATAACAAGAAAAAAAGTAGTAGAAGAAGAAGAATGACATAGCTACGTCCATTTACCAGAAGGCACCCCCTAAAACTTGAGGACTGAAAATCTAAAAAAGCCAATCAAATAACAAGGAATTATTAAAAATAGAAACGAAAAAACCTCGCTGAAAATGCAGATGCCAGAGAACTCCCTCCTTGTAGCTATCTGAAAATGAGCAGGATCATCGGCAGCAATCCAAAAACACCATCCTCGGACCTCCGCAGCCACAATCCTCACCTCTCCGTCCTCAGTACACAAACAAATGAATTGCACGGCGCCAGCTCTCACCCAATACTATAGCCCCTCGCATAACCACCCAAACACACTCTACAACGACAATAAACGAGATCCTTCACGCACAGGTAGCGCCTAATAGAAAACGATGGCTAGATACATGCAGTTGTTCATACACATATGTAAAGAGAGAGAGAGAGAGGAGCAATCGGACATGAAAGTGAGTGAGAGGTGGAATTCAGAAATTAAAATGCAAAACAAACAAAAGCAATTTATGCAAAAAAGAAAGAAAAAGGTCAGTGAGAGTACGGAGATCGGATCGTAGGTGTAGCAGCAGCAGAATCTAGGGCAAGAAAAAGGTCATTTTCCTGGCATTTTGCATCCAAAAGAAAAGAAACTTACTGTAGAGCTGGAAGTGTACATTCATACGTATAGAATGCGCAGAAAAAGAAAATGTTAAAAAGGAGAACGCACCTGGAAATTGAGAAGCGAGAGAGAGCTTAACGGAAGGAGAATGCGATGGTCGTAAATGGAGATGCACAGAAGAGAGAGAAAGTGGTAGGGAGTGTGATGATGGTGATGGTCTTTTTAGTTTCTTTTGTTTTCCTGCTTTGGCTTTTCATTTCATTTCATATGTAAAGGGATTTTCTAAATTAAGTTTCTTATCCAATTTTGTATTTTTGTAAATAAAGATAAATTTACCATTGGGGGAGAGTGATTGTTGGCTTCGGCTTGGGGTTGGGGAGGGTCAAATATTCTCAGCCTGTCTTCTTGGGATTCCTTTTCTTTTCTCTCCTCATTTTCATGGAAGTTTTTATAAATGTGAACATTCGACACGTCATGTAATTTTTCTAGCTCAAGGATCCCCCTGAATGCCACATAAGTTACACTACTTGTCGTAGTTGTAATGCTTATTACTACAATTCTTCTTTCTTATCTTTACCTATATGTTACTAATTAATTAGGTTGAACAAATCAACAAAGTCCCTTCTATAACCATAAAATTATAAGTTTAAGTTACATAAATTGTCTCTTTTTTAAAATATAAAAAAAGTTACGATCATCTTGACCCTTTCTAAAGTTATGCTTAATTAAGAGTTTTATAATGAAATGAAATAGAAGGTAATATTATGTCATCATTTAGGAAAATATTTTATAATAGAATGGAATAAAATGAGATGGAAGATGAGGGTTTCATATCATATCTCATTCCATCATTAACAGTAAAAATAAAGCACCTCTAATTTAGAAGGTTTATGGTGTAATATAAAATGATAAACAACTTTACATTATATTATATTATAAACCCTTCATTTAAGTAATATTTCATTATATATATTATATTATGACCTATTTTATTCATTCCAAATAATAATTTTTTAATATTACATTTATTTATATTTTATTCCGTTATAAATCATTTCATTCTATTAAAAATTTTACATCTAACCAAATATAGCCTAAACTCTAACAAAGCGAGAAGCTTTGAAGTGTAACTAAATTTGCCTATTTGTTATAGAAGCAAATAAAATATGCATAAATGTTCCCGTTTTTTCAGTTTGTTTGCATAAATTATAATCATCCAATTTTTATTATTCTTCCATTATTCTACGTAACAGACAAAACCTCATCCTCAACTTTGTTGCCAAAACCAGAAGATTGAAACAATAAATTATTACGTATTTTAGCTAGTTTTTTCTTTTATTCTCAACTGAAAATCCCTTCGTGACTATATCAACACAAAATAATCAAATAACTACACTATTTTAATTAGTATTATTTTTTTCAACTTCGTTTTTAAATAAAGACTTTTTGGAAGCTTACTTTTTTTGTTTATTTTAGTTTTTGTATTTTAAATTTTAATTAACTCAATTAATAAGATAATAAATAAACAAACAGAAAACAAAATGTAATCTCCTTGTTTGACTCGGCCCTATGCCATGCAATGTCTTTTAAACACTAAATTGATGTACGTCAATCATGTTGTACAACTGCTGCTCTTGATCCGCCATTTACGCTCCTTCGTTTAGAACGTACCACAAAAGGACAAAACTGTACCATACGTATCATTACGGGGAAAGGAAGAAGCTAGCTGCCATATTTATTTATTTTAAACAATGTCGTCACTGCAGCTATTTGCTTGTGTCGAATTTTATTAACCAAACGGCGGTAAGGTAAGGTCCACAATCTGCAACGCACGTGCTTCTGCGTCACGAACAAGCTCACTCTTGTCCTATTGTTCTCGAGATCGGTGCAGGTCAAAACAGTTTGTCCTCTGCATGTCTGCCATGTCTACTGCTACACAAATTACCCGAATTCTGGTTTGGTTTTGACATCCTTTGGACTTTTATATTCGAAACATCCTAAATTGACCCTTGAAATCAAAATTAGCAACCCACTTAAAAATCCGACGAAATTGTTCCTTCCCTGAAGAGAGAAATGGAAAAAGGAAAGGCTACTTAATTAATGGCTTGGAGGCCAATTGCAGTATGTAAAGGACGCCTGTTCTATTCCATCATTCGTCATTTGCTTACCACGTGAAAGAGTTTGGATGGACATAAATGAAGTAAAAAGCTTTTCGTTCTTCTTAAAGGAGTTATAATAAGCTTCTATCTATTGAAATGAGAAAATTGGAAATTTTGCTTGGTTAACTTATGGCAATTCCATGGAAACAGGGTCTAGAGTCTTATCAAGGCAACGTTTCAATGTACACATGCTCTTAATGCTTCCGTGCTTTCTTGAGGGCCAATAAGTGACTCGAATATTTACTGGCTTAGCTACTTCCGACCGGGAAGATGAAGGCATAGAAAGTTACAGGTGAGCATTTTATTGGAATGAAGAAATATTGTTAAGAATACAAACGCTATTTAACTATAAGTTAAAAATTTTAATTTATAATTTAAAACCTAAAAAGTTAGTATTCTTACAAATTTACTCTTAAAAAGCTTTAAATTTATTTTAAAATTAATATATATATATATAAGTGAATTAAACTAATTGTAAGGACATATAATAAATTCGCACAATTATTAGACATTCTAATATTTACTTTAGTATTATAAATTTTTATCTAAATATTTTGTAAAAAACTGTATTTAATTATTTAAAAGTTGCAACACATTTATATCATAAGTTATATAGACAATACAACTAACTATTATGATTAAATATTGTTGCAACCAAAAGAATAAAAGTTGGAGAAGATTACTCCATGATTATGGTGATTAGGATTCAGATTGTAATTACTTATTTTGTGTCCTCATTTGACCCATAATTATGGTAAATTTACTTTAGCAAAACCTAAACCTCAAGTGTATATATATACGAGAAAAAGAGGAAGAATATATATGAAAAGCATACTTTCATTCACTTACGCTTCATGGTATCAGAGCCATCTGCGTAACCTCATATTATACAGCTTTTTGAACATATCCCTCTCACTCAAAACCCACTTCAAATGGCAGATGCTATCCCCAAACTTCCATCACCCGAAATTGAACCAAATAACCAACCCATCATTCAGTATGAAAACGAATCTACCCATTTTAACCCCGGCATCATTCTGAATGAAGAGAATTATGATGTTTAGTCACAAATCGTTGAAATCCATATTGCAGCTAGGGAGAAACAAGAGTTTATCATAGGATTAGACCCTCCTCCTGCCATGGGCGATCCTAAATATCAGAAGTGGAATGTTGACAATCAAAAGGTGCGGGGTTGGCTGCTCACTAACATGAAACCAGAGCTGATGAAGAGATATATGCGATTACCTACAGCTAGAGCAATCTGGACAGCTTTATCTAAGGCGTATTATGATGGAAGCGATGAAACCCATATTTTTTCATTGCATCAGAAGACATGGATGCTTAGACAAGCTGGTCGGACCTTAGCCATTTACTTTGGTGAGCTTTTTGAACTCTTTACCGAATTGGATTATCGTGAAACTGTTGTTATGAAAGATCCCGATGATGTGAAAATATATGAGGATTCAATTCAACGTATGCGTGTTTATATATTCTTAAACGGTTTGGATTCTGATTATGACCAAGTTCGTGGTGAGATTTTGAGAATGGAACCCAGGCCATGTCTTGAAAAAGCATATGCCTATGTACGTCGAGAAGCTAATCGAAGGGTCCTATATCGAACTGAATCAACTGGAGAGGCTACAGTACTCATGGCCAAGGGTGGAAAATTTCGTAAGCAAAAGAACAATGGGAACACCGAAAGGAGCTATGAGGTTTCCAAGTCTTCCGAAAAAAAGGGAGGTAGTCAATTGTATTGTACAGATTGCGAGATGGTTGGTCACACAGCTGCACGTTGCTATACTAATATAGGATATCCATCATGGTGGGATCCCGAAAAAGCACCTAAGCGCAAAGGGAAGGCAAATCTTATGGAGACTTCCTTATCAGACAAACAGGTTGATGAGGGGGAGAAAGAACATTCAACTGTCCTGAATGTCATATCTACTGGTAAGTCTTTTAAAGCTTCCTCTCTGTCTAGTTCAGATACTTGGATTATTGATTCAGGAGCGACTGAGCATATGACTTCTGATTGTACTGTGAAAGACATGCACAAACCAACCATCCATGAAGTCAAAACCGCGAGTGGTGAAATTGTAACCGTAATTGGTGAAGGTTCTAAAACTTTAAATGAATTAAACCTCAACTCCATTCTTGTTATTCCCTCTTTAAGTTATAGCCTATTATCTGTTGCGCAAATAACAACTGCACTTCAATGCATCGTAATATTTTGGCCTTATTTTTGTGTTTTTAAGGACATCAAGACGAGGCAGACGATTGGCTGTGGCACTAGGAAGGGAAATCTATATTATTTGGATCTTAAGCCATCATCTTTGAAAGCTCTGGCAACGACATCATGTTTATCCGCTACTTCATCTAGTATTTCTGAACTTTGGCTTATTCATAAACAATTTGGTCACGCTTCGTTTGGATATTTGAAACATTTATTTCCGAATAAATTTATGAATCTTGATTTGAAATCTTTTGAATGTGATGCGTGTGCTTTGGAAAAAAGTCACAGTATGAATTTTAAGTCAAATGTTACTCGTAGTCCAAAATTGTTTATGCTTGTTCATTCTGACGTATGGGGTCCTTGCAAAATGGTTTGTCATTCATAGATGACTTTAGTCGTATGACATGGACTTGTCTCATGAAAAATAAAAGTGAAGTCTGTGATTTATTTAAAAAATTCTTTGTCATGATTTCAAATCAATATAATGTGAAAATACAAGTCCTAAGAACCGATAATGGCGGCGAATATGTGAATCGTGAATTGTCGAATTTTTTAGTAAAACATGGTATTATTCATCAAACCTCATGTCCTTACACCCCCAACAAAATGGTACTGCTGAACGAAAAAAATAGGCATTTGTTAGAAATGACAAGGTCTATGTTGATTGGATCTAGAATGCCACTACAGTTTTGGGGCGAAGCTATTACTGCATCCACTTACTTAATAAATCGACTTCCTTGAAAGATTTTGAACTTAAGAACCCCTCTAGAAGAATTGGCTAATCATATAACTATGCCTTCGATTTCAAATTTGCCTCCAAAAGTATATGGTTGCACTGCATTTGTATATGTGCATTCTAATGAACGAAAAAGTAAATTGCATCCACGAGCATGTAAGTGTGTGTTTGTTGGGTATGGGGTGAATCAAAAAGGGTATAGGTGTTATAGTCCTACTTTACAGAAAATGTTTGTAACTAAAGATGTAACATTCCATGAAAATACTTTTTATTATGATAAGGAGGCAACTGCAAGTAAGGGGAAAAAATATGAATTAGAATACTTGCAGTCCACTAGAAACGAAGGTAATGAAAATGAATTTGTACATAGTTTACACGAACAAAGTGTAATGCATGGTTTACATAAGGAAAACACATTGTATAGTTTACGTGAACAAAATGATTTTGAAACCATGGATTCTAGTATAGTAAGGAACAGTACCATGCATGAAAATAAAGACTGTTTTTTTTTACCACAAACAGAACCTATGCTTGACAAAATTTTATATGATGAAAGTCAAAGTAATGAAATACAAAGTGAACTTAAAGATGGATAGGATCACCATATGGACCTAGGAGCTGAGGACGAAGAAGAAAATATAGATGAAATTCCTTCAATACAGCCACGTGTGTCTCAACTTGATGCTGAAGAAAAATGATCCTTACCGAACAGAACCACTCGAGGTAAGCCAAAGCAGACATATGAACCGACACTATCTTCTACCCCAAGATACCCTCTTGCTAATCACATATCTTATCACAAGATTAGTAGGGAATCTCAGCCTTTTTTTAATAAAATATCTGTAGTTTCTATTCCTAATAGTATGCAGGATGCTTTAGAAGACCCAAGGTGGAGAAAGGCAATCGAAGAAGAAATGAAATCATTAGAAAAGAATGAAACATGGGAAGTGGTAGACTTACCCAGTGGAAAAAAGGCAGCCGGATGTAGATGGATTTTCAAAGTAAAATACAAGGCCAATGGTGAGATTGAAAGGTTTAAAGCAAGACTTGTAGCAAAGGGGTATAGCCAAGTATATGGAATAGATTATGAGGATACTTTTGCACCCGTTGCAAAAATCAATACAGTACGTATACTTCTTTCTCTTGTCGTTAATTATGATTGGCCATTGTATCAATATGATGTGAAGAATGCTTTCTTACATGGTGTTCTCGAAGAAGAAGTATATATGGATTTACCACCTGGTTGTAGCTTGAAGATGGAAGGAAGTAAAAGGGTCTGTAGGTTGAAGAAATCATTGTATGGATTGAAACAATCCCCTAGAGCATGGTTTGGAAGGTTTACAAATTCCATGAAAGTTTTTGGTTATAAACAATGCAATTCTGACCATACCTTGTTCTTTAAAAGGTTTGGGGATAGAATAACTTTGTTGATTATATATGTAGATGATATGATTATCACAGGGAATGATGCTACAGAAAAAAGAAGGTTACATGAATACTTATCAACTCAGTTTGAAATGAAAGACCTAGGAGAATTGAAATATTTCCTAGGGATTGAAGTCTTAAGGTCGAAGAAAGGAATCTTGTTGAGCCAAAGGAAATATGTGTTAGACTTGCTGAAAGAAGTGGGAATGACAGCTTCCAAGCCAACTGATACGCCAGCTACAGAAAAAATCAAATTGACTCGAGATTGTGAGAGTACACCAGTAAACAACGAAAGATACCAACGATTAGTAGGAAGGTTGATGTATCTTGCACATACTCGTCCTGACCTCCCCTATTCAATAAGTGTGGTCAGCCAGTACATGCATGCACTATGTGAAGAACACCTTGAGGCTGTGATGAGAATCATAAAATACTTGAAGAACTCACCCGGAAAGGGAATTTTATTTTCAAAAACAAAAGATATAAAGGTTGAGTGTTATACTGATGCAGATTGGGCTGGATCAATTGATGATAGAAGGTCAATTGTTGGGTATTTAACATTTGTAGGTGGGAATTTAATAACATAGCGGAGTAAGAAACAATCAGTAGTAGCAAGATCAAGTGCAGAAGCATAATATAAAAGCATGGCAGTAGGAGTATGCAAAATATTATGGGCAAAAAATCTATTTGAAGAATTGGGAATTGATTTTGTTAAACCTATGAATTTGTATTGTGACAATAGAGATGCGTGCAATATTGCTCATAATCCTGTACAGCATGATCACAAAAAACATGGTT
>JAJMLV010000006.1:25792782-25804563 GCA_027123465.1 Erythroxylum coca
GTTCTACAACAAAACCTTTTCCTTTCTTCTCTTTTAATCACTTATTATGCTTCAGCTCTATAAAAACAACAGCTATGTTTGATCTTAGCCAAATTGTCAATCTTCCTTTAATAGTAAGCCATAACATAAATGAGACTTTTGGAACAGTTAGTTTGTTCCAAACTATCATAAGCCAACTGACTCTAGGTGCTAAATCTCTCATAATGTTCATGCAAGACTTATTAAATAATTTTCTAGACATAATCCTCCCATAATTAATTAGGAGAGTATAACGGAAAGCAGCTTTGAAAAAATACAGTCCACTTATTGTTACAACTCCATATGCTACTTTGAATCAAGACATTGACCCTAGCATCATTAAGATAAAAGAGCCTGATACTAGGGTAGTTTGGAAGAAGGTTTAGAGGCCCTAATAAGCTCCAGTTGTTTGTTCATAACCAATTGCTTATACTGTTTCCTACCTTGTATTGAATCAAAGGTTGAAGGAGCTCTCTAATTTTGAGAGTCTATCCCATACTCTATGGAATATTTCTTCTAACTTTCATTTCAAATGCTTTCTAATCTCAGGTAGTGTTCGTTAGCCCATAACGACTCTTTATGAAGAAGAATTCTCCATAATTTTTTGTCATTAACAAATTGTTCACATGTTGGATTGATTTAATCCCAAGTACACCTTCTTGTTTGGGAATACAAATGTCTTTCCAGCTTACTTTGGCATACGGTTTTAAGGGCATATCTCCAATCAAAAGAAAGTTTCTTGGAAGCCTTTTTTATATTCTTGCTCAGTGATTGAGGTACGATCAAATGTGCAAACCAATAGTTATGCATGTTACTCAAAACAAAAAGAATAAGTTATAGTTGTAAAAGTATGGGTAAATTAGTAGCAAATATGGTCCCTTAAGTTCCTCTAGTAAGTCTGGACGTTCCTCTGTAGTTCCTTTGAATTGAAATTTTGTAGAAAGTTCTACAAAAAACAGAATTTTGGCACTTAATGGTGGAAAAAATGAAAAATATCAAGGAATAGAGGAATAAGGTTTTGGATCTTCTTTTGTATTGATTTGAATTTTTTGTGGACACTAAAAACGTTCTATTTGGTTCCCTATATAAAGAAATACAAAACATCCAAAATTAGAGTTCTGCAGAATACGACTTTCTTCTACAATATTAACTATTTTAAGCTAAAAACTTTCCTTTCTCTAATATTACCTATTTAAGTTAAAACAATACCTTTAATAACATAAAGGTATGTAACATAATAACAACAAAACAGAAACATTTGATATGCTATTTCAGCTTTGACCAATATGCCAACACACCAAAAATTTGTCCAACTTCATTCTTATGAACAAAAAAACTTTAAATGAACAAACCCAAAATCTAGCTACAGCAAATCTCTACTTCCTTTTACTTTTTCTGCAGCAACTTCCATTTTCCTAGCTTGGATAGCTAAAGTAGCAGAGGAGTTTAGCTTGCAAATTCATATTCTCCAACATACTCCTCCTTGAATTTTTCATACGAAACTGCCAACATTTCTTGCAATTCATCAATTCTTCCACGAGCTAATGATTTGGTAAAAAAGTAGGACAAGTGACTTTTAGATTGGCAAAATACAATCGGGATTTTGCCAAATTTCACAGCTTCACCAATGGCATGGAATTTTATGTTGATGTGCTTGGTTCTACCATGCAAAACTTGGTTTTCTGCAATTGTGATTGCAGACTTGTTATTACAAAACAAAACAGTAGACTTCAATTGGTTGAAACCCAAATCAAACATCATCTTTTGTAACCATACAACTTGGTTCATGGCTCCTGCCAAGGCAACATACTCAGCTTCAGCTGAGGATTGAGCCACCACCGACTGGTTCTTCAAATTTTAGCATATTGGACCTGAATCGAGGGTAAAGACATACCTGGAGGTTCTCTTCATATCATCGATACTTCCTATCAAGTTAGAATTCAAAAACCTTTGCAAGGACATTAAAATTCCTCTTTCATACAAAACTGGATCGTTAATTGTCCCTTTAGTGAACTTCAGAACTCGATAGCAACATATAAATGCAATTCAGTTGGTTTGGACATAAATATTGATAAAAAAAACTTGTAGAAAACATAATATCGAACTTGGAAGCTGTCAAACACAACAAATTTCCCACAATGCTTCGAAATACTTGTGGATACTTCAGCTTCTTTCCAGATTCCTTTGACAATTTGTGATTTAGGACCAATGGTGAGATCGTTTCCTTACACTTATACAATTTAATTCTTTTCAAGAGATCAAAAGCATATTTTTCTTGTGAAATATAAATTCCCACTGGCTCTTGGCTTACTTCCAGACTAAGGAAGTAATTCATCAACCCAAGGTATGATATCTCAAATTTTCTTTGCATGACCAATTTGAAATTGGTTATTTCATGCTGATTTGAACCTGTAATCAGCAGGTCATCAACATAAAATGAAACAAGCAGCAAAATTTCACCTTGATCTTTCTTTACGTAAAGTATTGCTTCATTCAAGCTCCTCCTGAAACCTGAATTTATGAGATATGCATCAATCTTTTGGTACCAATTCTAGGAGCCTATTTCAGGCCTTATAATGCCTTCCTTAGCTATAAACTTTGTCTAAAACAACTTCGAATCCTTCTAGTTGTTGGACATAGATTTCTACTTCAAGCTCTCCATTAATGAAATTAGATTTTATGTCGAGATGGAAAACAACCCATCCTTTCTGACTAGTAATTGCTAATAGCAGCCTTATGGTGTCATGATGAGCAACCGACGCAAATGTTTCTAAGTAATCAACACCTATAATTTGTGCAAAGCCCTTAACAACCAATCAAGCTTTGTGTTTGAAGATCGAGCCATCAAAATTGATCTTTGTTCCGAATATCCACTTGACGCATATGGCTTTCCTTCCTACTGGTAAATTTGAAAGTTGCCAGGTGTAATTCTTTCAAACACTTATGACATATTGTTTATATTAATTACTATATTATGACATGTTTGAGAATTGAAATTATATAATTCATTGTCTACATGTATTAAATTCTTGTTATACATTATTAATCATTCGCAAATTAATGATGTACTAAACAAATTGATGAATTATTAAATAAAAAATTCCATATATAATATTAAATAGTTATTCAATAAATAAGATTTAATAAATTTGTTTTCAAATTTTAATTATTAAATCATAATAATAATTCAATTAAAATTAATATTATTTTCGGATTAATCCCACAAATTTTATTATTTAAAATTGAAAAATTATTTAAATAAATTTATTTCAATATATTTAAATAAATAAATTTATTAACTAATAATCGGCGACGTTTCTTCCCAAACGTCGCCGATTGTCAACCTTCAGCGACGTCTAATAAACGTCGCATAAGACTTCAGCTTCAGGTTTTCAACGACGTTTACCCCAGACGTCGCTGATTCATTCTACCTTTTATGACGTTTTTTAAAACGTCGTTCAATCTGCATCGTTTCCTCGACGTTTTCCATAAAACGTCGCCGATTGTGTTTCCTTACTATACCTTCAACGACGTTGTTTGTGACGTTTTCAAAAACGTCACAAAAGACAATCTGCGACGTTTATTGATCATTTGTGACGTTTTTAAAACGTCGCTAAATGGGTATTTTCTTGTAGTGAAAGTGCATTTTAGATCTTTTTGTTTTCATTAAAATATAAAACATACTTTAATGTTAAAGTGCTTAGCTTTTAATTTGAACTCTATCAGTTTGAAAACTTTTAAAATGAATCTTAAGTTGATAGGAAATTAAACAGAGTTAACAAGTATCACATTATCATTGATGTGACACATATTTATTCCTTTTTAATCACTAAATCGGCCATTATTATGTGTATATTACGTGATAATATAGGGCCCAGGTGTCTAATTTAAAAACTTAAATTAGTTTTTAATTTATTCTTGTAATAAAACCTAGTTATCTTAAGTCAATTATAATTATTTCTAATTAGTAATAAGATAATTATAATTAGGTTGATGTTAATTCAACTTCCTAGCACCCAAAATTCAAAGTCCCTAAGCCCCAAGAATCAAAGCTCTTGCCAGGAATTTTTTAGGCTCTTTTATCATTTTTATTATAATCAACAAACTTCAGAAGCTCAGGAGCCTGCACAGGCACTAAGAGCCTTAAAGGTAAACAATATTTATTTGATAGGAGTTGGTACCGGCGATGTTTAATTTCTCGATCCTTCCTAATCATGGATCTTTCCAGCCTTGTCATTGTCTTCTATGCTACTCTCAACCTCAATCCCGACAAACACAAAGCCATTGAGTAGAGCTTTAATAAGGTCTTTTCTTTATTCTTTGGAATTCTAATGTGTTTACATTTTTATTGTTCGATTAGAATTTTCAAGTGAGAAAGTTTTACACGCTATAACATCAAGTTAGATCATTTCAAACAATTACGGATAATATATTAATTTCAAGAAATGTTTTATATTAGTGATGCTACGCTATTAGAGGCCTTTTGGAAACGATTTTTTAGGGTTAGGGATTTATACTTTTAAGGGGTTAAGATTTTTGAATAGTTAGTGTTAAGGATTTGAACTAAAATTAACTTAATTGCAGCTAACTTATTACTAATTATAACTGATTGTAATTAATTTGACTAGGCTTTATTACATAATTTAAATTAAAAAGTAATTTAACTCAAAAATCTATGCCCAAATGCCATATGGTAATAACAATGATGACAGGGTAAGTATTATGTAATGGATAAAAACTTAAATTTTTTTATCTATTTAATGCTTTAAAAATGTTCGGATTTAAATAAAACATGTTGAAACATTAACGTCTAACTTCTGTTTGAATGAAAACGTTATGATCTAAAATGTACTTTTGACCTACATAATTGGGAGCCTTACATAAAAATGAAAGTTTTCTATTTCTTAGATTTTATAATAATTCAATATTTCATGAGAAGGATCACTTATGAAAAGTAATAATATTTTGAATATTTTGAAAGCTTAATTTTATTAGTAGTACCAAATTTCCTTCAAAAGTCTGATGATACCATTTATAATAAATATTCTAAATAAGGACTAGCAAAGATATAGATTCAACTTCTGATACACCAAGCTCCAACATTTGAAGAGTAGGTTATAATAAAAATATTCCATAACCTATATACAAAAATACACAAAAGAGTGAACATCGATCATTCCTAACTTCTCTGACATTCTCCTTTTAGCGATTAAAAAATATCTACATGAAGACTTTTACTCATTGCATAATAAAGATAAAAGTACTTATTAGAATAAAAATAGATTCAAGAAAGTTACTATAATATAAAAGACATATTCTTTTCTTTTATTAGTTTAAAATATAAGCTCAAGAAAATAAAATACAGTATCCAATTAAAATATAAAAATTGGAAATTACCTTTGGGGAGAAAGTGTAGTTAAAAGAATATCCCTTTTATCATATTAAAATTCTTTATAAACATTGTTGTAGTCTCTCCCCTTATAATTAAAATTAAAATTAAAGGTGAAAACATAAATATTAAAAGATATTAGGTTTCAAAATAAAATACCTACTTACAAACCAATTGTTTAGAATAGAGAAAGCTTTACAAAAACGATCCTATTATTATGACAAAAAGAGTCTATTAAAACCCTTTTGTTCAAAACTTATAATGTGTCTAGTAGGAACTATAACTAGTTTTAAGAAAAAGGGTAATGAGAAATTTCTTCTAGCTATTACAAAATTAATTAAAAAAATTATCTTCCAGTCCTTAAATTTTATCTTTTTGGGAATGGAATAACATATTAAACACATTATAAACACTCACAATGGCCATAAATTAATGCATAGGAACATTTGACCATGCTATAGTTGATTTATTAATAGATAGAACAAGAAGGTTTGCAGGAATTAATACCATTTAACTAAAGTCCAAAAGATACGTTAGACGTAGTTAAGAACAAATAAAGAAGAAGAAACTTGTTAATGTTAGCAAAATCATTACTTTTCACAAGATATCCTTCTTAATTTAAAGATAGGAAAGTTGAATATTATCAATCATAACATATAAAAAGGTTTTAGATTTTAAACTAACAAAAGTAATGTTAAGAGAAGATTCAAACCGACCCAGTGTCTGTCATCCATGGCTTAGCTTAAAATTCTTAGCCCCTAAAATTAAAACAAAAAGTAGTGATTCTTTTTTTAGCAGGAACCAAGACAAATGATGCGAAAATCACGGTCGACTTTAACCTCAAAATGTAGTGAAGAAGAAATGCACCTGGGCCATAATAACGATTGGTACTGAAAAGTGATTCAGTGGCTTAAAAAAGCGTCAACCTATAATGGATAAAATTTACTCTAAACTCCTAACATAACAGCCCCCAAATTACTCGCTATTTGATGTTTAGATTCACCTATTATTTTAGTAGGGATGAACCTAAAGGTGTTACTGGCTGAATAGGTATGATGTTTTAAATTAAATTTAATTAATAGTTGTAATTTTTCTCCTAAAATAATCTCCATTTGTCTTCATATCATAAATAAATATATTGACACAATTGATTAATTTTACGTTTTATAAAAATTTTAAGAGAATTAGGTAAAATACCTAGTTTTTACCTATTCGGTGGGGTCAATTTCGAAGCTCAAACATGAAGATCGTCGGTCCTGGTTTTGGAAAATCAGTAATTAATACTCCAATACAATTTCGCAATTACCACTCGATTGGCACTAGCAGTTTTACGGTGCCGACAAACGCTCTCTCCCAAGACCACCATGCGCCATCTTCAGAGACTTGAAGAATCTCAATTGATCTCCAGAACTTTTAAGGCTTTCCTTCTCCAGAACTTTTAAGGCTTTCCTTCTCTTTTTGACCACGAGAGAAGGAACAATCACATGATCAAATGTTTAAATTAAATGCAATCTAAAGCTTTTAACGATTTTCCAGAAACAGAAGCTTTTACTACATTATGTGAATCCAATTAGACCCACAGTTACAATATGCCAAGTATATACAATGCATATGATCATGTTCCCAATTTCACAAATTCCCACCCCACGTGCCAAATACCCATCGCATCCATCTACACCTACTTCCTAGTTTCTAAATAATTGTCTACGCTCAGGCACATTCATAGACTTTCAGTCTCGTGTTGCCCTACTAAGACCATGTGATCTATTCAAAGCTTTGTCCCTAAAACGATTTCGGCAGGTACATAAACATATCCTGAAGGGGATACACCTGCGCACTCCCCTGAAACTGCGACGCGAAAGAATTGTCCATACCGGCATCCATATAATTATACGGATATTCGAGGGGGTTTACAGTTACACCGGACCCCCAGTCCTTCCACTTGGGTTCGCTCTGCACCTCGCACGTGAACTCCGGCGACACCACGTGCTCCGAGCAGCTGGAATCAGTGTGCAGCTTCGGCACCGAATCAGATGTGTCGAAATACATATAATCCTTCGGCAGCTCTGTCGCAGCTGCAGCAGCTGACGACGAAGGCAGTGGAGCCGGCGGCGGCCGCATAATCTCAGGCTTCTTATCCTCGACCAAGTCCACAGACTCCGCCCTTCGGCCACCAACTTTGACGGCTTCTTGCTTCTCAATCACCCCTTTCTTGTTATATATGCGGCAGAGCACCCAATCATCAAGCTGCAGGCAAGCAAGCAAGCAAGAAACTTAGGAACGTCCACTTGGACTATCGTGTACACTAACTATGACTCTTCACCGCACACCACTACAAATAATTTAAGTCATAAAGAAGAATGTTCCCCTGGTAGTCCATTTCTGATCAACATTATTTCTAAACAACCTGTTAATTAAACCACGAATCTCAGTGTCTCAATTTCAACCGTTATTTCACCAAATACGTAAGATTAAAGTACGCACCCTTAGACTATTTTTCTTGCGGATGGAGCGATCAACATCAGCAAGACGATACTCGTGCATAATCCAGTTAGATTTCTCCCCTTTAGGAGCCTTGCCCGAGTAAAATACTAAAGCTTTCTTAATTCCGAGAGGCTTCGGTTGACCAATCGGTTTATCAGCCCCGGTAGCCTTCCAATACCCGGTCCCTGCAGCCCGGTTCGGCCTCGAACCGTTCGGGTACTTCCTCTCTCGTGGTGAAAAGAAGTACCACTCTTTCTCCCCGTACAAAGCCATACCTATTTTATTAAATCAGAAATCAATCAGAAAATAAACCAGGTGCCTATAATTTGAAGGGTGAAAAGCGAGATTAGCTAACCTGGGAGATCCCATGGATCATACTGGTAGAGGTCGATTTCTGCTATAATCGGGACAGCAATCGACTGAAAGGCGCATTTACGGCACAGGTAGTGCTTCACCAACTCTTCGTCAGTTGGATGGAACCTGAACCCCGGGGGTAAATCTAAGGCCGTCGACATTTTCACCATTCTCACCCGTTCAAGAAAATACTTATCTTTGGGTAGCGACGGCTGTTGAAACTTAAAATGAAAGGCAGAGGGAGGAATTTAAAGAGAAATAGGAGGGACACGTGGCGAGGAGGACTTCTAGAATCCACGTGAGAGATAACGTTCCTAAAATTTTATGAGTAGAAGGAGGGACACGTGTGAGGCACTCAAGTCAGTCAGCGTGCGTGGCAATAGCCCACAACTTAAAGAGTATTTTGTCACTGCTTACGCCACTTCATTTGGACAGTTGTGACACGGTTGAGCAAGTTCTAGGAAGGTGAGAGTCGGTTCCAGAAAAAATGAAAATTTTAAAACCTAAAAATAAGAGAAAAGGACAAGTGATTTTTTCTTTTTTCGGAGCCGACAGTAAAAACGGTGATAAGATGGACACGTCAGAGCGGAAAGAGCCACGTGCGGCGGTGAGTGAGTCAGCATGTGTGATTTGGCGACGAAAGGAACAGTAGTAGGAGGCTAGGAGTAGGCGGAGGCAGGCAGTCACATGTCTAAATAAGATTTTTAAGATCTAGCTTTTCCGGCAAAGGTCAAAAACATTCTAACCTCTTCTCTCTTTCTGACTTCCAAGTTGGCTCACTTTATATAATTTATATATCTTTAATCTTTTAATGTTCTTCATTTGATTTATGTGAATCTGTTCTTATCGTAATCTCAATGACTTTTCCTCTTTAAGTGATTAATACATTATACATCCATACCATACATAAATTGCTCAATGGAATGCAACACATGGTCAAAGTAAAATCAACTCACCAACGTATTTTCTATTAGGTTCCATGAATGTTTTTTTCACTGAGTTTTGAAAAATATTTTGCAAGAAGTACATGAATGGGATGTCACTCTATGATTGTTAAAAGTCTTCCTTTTGTAGATTGCCTTCCTATTCGAATAAGGTTGCATTTCTCGAATATAGCTGATCAAGAATGTATAGATGAATCGAATGCATACGCTTAGTCTTACAATCAAAAGTTTGCAGAGTTGTTGCCACAACTATAGTATAAGCTCTCAAGAAGTAAACCTACGAATTGGGAATTATGTTTTAGGTTTTTTAATTTAATTTGTTATTAAGCAAATAAGTTTGAAACAAAGAGACACGTGTCATGTAAAAAACTAACATGATTAGCTACATCTGTGGCATTAACGAAAAACTTAATGTCATTCTATTTTTGCAATAAACTAAAATTTGAGATATTTTAGCCCTACTTTTTAATGTTTAGGCTAGTATTGCTAAATCAAATTAATATTTTTTTATAATTAACCCTAAATATATATACTCATTTAAGCACATGTGCTACCAAATTATACTTTTTTAGAAGTTAAGAAGAAATTATATTAAACAAAATATATACATGCCATGTTAGTCAAGTGGCAACACCCAAAAATGACAATAACTTGGGGGGTGTGTCAAAAAATGAACCCTAAGGAGCTAAACAAAAAATTATTTGACAGAAGGTAAGTTGTAATTACAGAATCTACCCTAAGAGACTATATCTACCAGTGAGAACATTACTAGAGTTCGGAATTGGTTATGTATTCATATTGCAGAAATTAATTAAAAACTTCATATAATCGGGTCAAGTCTTTACTCATACTTAAGTAGATCTTATGAACAATAATATGTTTTCTAATTATGAGCAAGGTGTTGCTTATGAGGTTGTGAATACTTTGATTTGATCCTTCAAACACCCTAGTATTCCTTTCCTTCCATAAAACATAGGTTCCAAAACTTACCAACAATTTGAAGATAATGGAGTCTTCATAATGGGTGAGCTTTACTTGCACTACCCATTTTATAAATAAGTTCCAAGTGGATGGCAAAAAGCTAAGTTTATAAAACATCAAATATTTACACCAAAATTTCATTATATAATCACATGAATGAAGAACATGATAAATGCTTTCCAAAACCTAATTATAGAAGGGGCAAAGCATGTTAGGACAATTCCTTTTAATCTTGTCTTTGGTTGCTAGTTTATTCCAGATTGCTAACCAAAGAATAAAGGATGTTTTAGGGGGTCTCCTAGGAAACTAGAGCAATTTCCACCATGATTCCATTAATTTTCTACTTTTGAATAGATCAAGGCAAGATTTGTTGGTAAATATTCTAAAGTGGGGTGAACCCATTCAAGTTTGTTATTCTCATTGAAGTGTGATTCATGATAGGGGAAAGAGCCTTGATTCTACGATTCCATTCTCCTTCCAATATCACTTTATTTACTTTTACACTAGGAGGAATAATTAGCTTTGGGTGATCTAGATGTGTGATGTCGTTTAGCGGACCTAGATCATTCCAAAAGTCATACCAAAACCAAGTTTTCGATCAATTCCCAACCTTGATTTTAATAGCATAATTCATATCCTTTTTGAGCTTCAAAATCTGATTAACTAACTAAGAAAATGATTGGTTTACCTTGATGATCTTGAAGTTCTGTTCTTTTATTATGTAAGTATGAACCCATTTGATCTATATTGGTTGAGCATAAGTAAACAATTTCCAAATTCTTTTAGCTAGCAACATTTTGTTAGTATCCCTCATAGGGCACAATCATAAACCTCCCTCAGCAATTGAAGCAAAAAAATCATACTGTCTAACCTTTGCACCTTGATGTTTTTAAGCAATCCCCATAGGAAGTTCTTTAACATTTTTTCTATGCCTTTGAAAAGCTTTTAAGGAAGAAACAAGAGTGAGCTCCAATGGATTGAAGTTATTCAAGACTGATAAAATTATTTGTAACCTACTATCATAAGAGAGGAAATGATTGTTCCAATGGTTGATCCTTTTCTAACCGCATCAAAAAGAGGCTAACATTTAGAGTATGAAATCTTTTGTCTGAAACCGAGATGCCCAAGTGCTTTAATGGCATATTATGGAGAGGTAGTTCCGAGATTGTAAAAAGTTAAGTAGCAACATATGATGCATCTGCTAAAATATATAAGGCTTCTGTAGATTCACAAAAAGGTATGATAATATACCAAAATAATGTAGGGAGTTCACAAGTAAAGTAGTAGAACTAGAGTCAGCTCCACCGAACAATAGCAAATCATCCATAAATATTAAGTTGAACAACTTCACTTTATCATAATGGTAGTGATACTTGAAACTACTATTTTGTTATATTCTACATGAGATTAACCTTAAAAATACCTTCATATACAAAGAAAATAAATATGGTGAGAGAAGATCTCCTTGACATAGTCCTTTAGAGCCTCAAAATACCAACATAGGTTCATCATTCACCAACATTGAGAATGATGTATATTAAGTTGAACAACTTCACTTTATCATAATGGTAGTGATACTTGAAACTACTATTTTGTTATATTCTACATGAG
>JAJMLV010000006.1:25938588-25953773 GCA_027123465.1 Erythroxylum coca
TTTTATCATAAACTTTTCAAATCGGAGGTTTTTTATTTTTACTATTTATGATGAGGTAGGATATAATATAAGACCCTCATCTTTCGTTCCATTCTAATTCATTCTATTATAAACCCTCCCCTAAATAATAAAATAATATTACATTTTATTAATTAACTCTCAATCAAACATACTCAAAATTTGTTGGGACTTGTGAGCTAGAAAGAAATTGGTGGAGCCCTTCATTCTATGATATTGAAGAAGAGTGGGTTTGAGGTTTAAATTTTTTTGTGTTGGTATCATTGGCCGGTAAGTGTGTGAAAGGTAATAAATTGGGGTTAGTAATCAAGATTGTCGATAAAAGTCCTCGACGGCTTGATAGTCGACGTACAATCTCGTGGAACATGCTGATAAGTGGGTATTGTAAGGTACGAAATGTGCAAAAGGCTAGAGATCTCCTTGATATTATGCCTCCAAAATAGACTGCATCTTGGAAAAGGCGTTGTCCATACTTCCAAGAAGTTGGAAGAGGGAGTGAAATCATGTGGCTTCTCTGCTGCTGAAAAGAAAAAATGATCCGTCTCATACAACTGAAGGCGGGACAAGGTATCAAGGATCCCACGACAGATTTACTGGGGCAGGTGTTAAACAATTACGATAAGTTGATGATAAGATGATCAATCTTTTGATATTTTGAAACCCAGCCTCATGTTTTGAAAGGAAGAAGTGTGTTTACGTTATATCACAGCTGAGCTTACGAATTGATAATGACGGCGACTGGAGGAGAACGGTCTTATATAATTGTAGTGAAAGCAGCCGAGTTTATGATTTTAAGTTTTTTTTAAAAGTTTAGTGTTCATAAATAAATTTAACTTAAATTGATAATAATCAACAACAAAATTAATATTATGTTATATTTAATATAAAGGGAAATTTTAAATACGAAGGTCCTTTCTAGTAATAGAATTCCGGGATTAATAATGTCTTTTTTTTTTTCAGCAAAAAGGAATAAAGAATCGACTCAGAAAAGACTTGGAAAGCAGCCTGAAGTTTGTAGTCACACCCAAACCAGGCAAGTGTCCGACTCCCAAGTCGACGAAGTCTACTTTGGAACCTTTCCACGTACGCGTTTTCTTGCTATTATCAACAAAATCGTCAACTTTAGAGGGACGGAAAACCATTCAAAGTCAATGGAAAGAAAAGTAAAAAAGGGAAGGAGATATGAGAGAGTTTATAAGCTAATTTTTAATTTGTTGATTAAAAGTTATTTTTTTAATTATTTTAAAAAATTATTGATGTATTTAATAAATGACTTATTAATTAATTTGTTTAATTTCAATAAGCTAATTTTTAAAAGCTTCATAAGAGGAACTTTTGGAATGAGCTATTTACCTACTGACATTATTGTCATTCATTTTACTCTTTACTTTTACTCTATGGATTTCAAAATTGATTTTTTTAATCGTACAATTATGTCATAAAGTTTGGAAGAATATAATAAAGGGGTTAATTA
Organism: Erythroxylum coca; assembly: GCA_027123465.1. NCBI lineage: Eukaryota > Viridiplantae > Streptophyta > Magnoliopsida > Malpighiales > Erythroxylaceae > Erythroxylum > Erythroxylum coca. The sequence goes on from JAJMLV010000006.1 coordinate 25,940,081, forward strand.
AATTTTTAATCTTCATTTAGTTTTATAATATTAGTTTACATTTAAAAATACCATAATATTAAGATTTTGAATATTTATAAGTACTATATATTTACTATATATCGTATATATGTCATATAATTAAATATATTTTTAATTTATTAAATAATAAAATTCATGCATATTATATGAAAATATTAATATGATGTAGTTTGCTGTATCATTCATATTAATAAATAATTTAACGTTATATTATTATTATTATGTTTTTTATTAAAATTATAGACTTAATTTTTGTAAAATTAAATATTTAAATATAATTTTTTATAAAAATATTTAACGAAATACTAAAAAATATAATATTTATGCTTTATAATTTTTTTAAATTATGTTCTTATAAGTTATTTTATATATCAATAACTAATATTAAATAGCTTAATTTATCAAATATATTTAATAAATAGCTGATATTATTCATTGGTTAAATTAATAGATCTAATTAACTATTAATTAGTAAGTAATGCAATATGTTATTTGTTAAACACGGTATAATAGGGCTCGACAGACAACTGGTCCATTACAGAAAGATTCCTTGGACCAGGTAAGGAAAAGAACAAAGTTAAGACTGTCTAATAGACTTGAACGGCACGTTTTCTTAGCCACACTTGCATTGGTAAGACCATGAGCAACGCGTGGAGAATGCAAGATAATGCGATGGTACTTAGAGCCTGTTTGGTTGAGCCTTTATCAGTAGAGCTTTTATCAGTAGAACTTTTGTCAGTAGAGCTTTTCTGAGAAGAGCTTTTTTTAAAAGCCAGTTGACTGTTTGGCTGTCAATTAAAAAAACAGCTTTTTTAAAAGAGCTTCATACAGTAGACTGTTTGGCAACATAAAAATAAAAAGCACTTTTATTAATTTTAACTGTATTTTATTTTGTAATAAAAATTATTTATACATATAAATAATATTTCAAGTATATTAAACAATGTGTTTACATTTACTTTACAATTGTTTGACAAATTCACTTCCATCTTATAAGAAATTATTTAAAATGTGTCTCATTTTTTTGTAGGAAATAAAATTAATATTAAAAATAAATATTAAAACATATAAAAAGATAAATAATATTATAATCCTAAAATAAATATTCAAGTTAAGTAAATAGTTAAATAAATAATAAATTATGCATTTTGTTGTCAAAATTATTATCAGAAGATGACATCTGTATGAAAATATTAAGAATAAATAAATAATAAGCTTATTGTATGATAAGTTAATATAGCAATAATCATAACACAATAATAATAAAGTACAATTTAATTCATTACAACAAAATTAACCAAATAAAAAGCCAATATAACACATTACAAGTAGTCTAATATTAGTAACCAAATATATGTCTAATTCATTACCAAAATCACAATCATTTCATTTTCTTAAGCCATTCGATTTAAAGATCAACATCTTTAAGCGCAACAAACATCTCTGTATTATTAATATAAAACTTCAATCTAATTTTAAAATTATTAAAATTACTTTAAACTAATAATTTAAAATTATTGTAAAATTATTAATTTAAATCAATTACAATGAAATTTTTACATCGTTGATGTTATTATTTTTTGTTTAATTTAAATCACGTTTAATTAGTTAGAATCAAGTATAAAAAATTACCATTTTAATTTAGATACATTTAATTGTTGTTTTTCCTAAAATTAAAAAAATTTTAAAAATAAAATTAATCCTTTTAATTTGATGTGTAAATATATGTAGTTGGTCATAATTACTTATGGTAAGCTACTCTCAAGAAGGTCTACGGCAGTACATTTATTTCATTAATATTTCATATTATACATATTATTGGTATTGTTGTTGGTTTGATGATTTGGAAATTCCAGGAGCTCATGTGTTCAGCCTCCAAAACCTGTACAAAAAATCTAATCGTACTCTAAAGCTGACTAACTACTCTATCAAGAACATTCTTTCCTACTTGCTACATCTTCATTTCATAAGCTTTGTTTACCATATTTTCCTTGACGCCTCCAATGTGATAATAGAATTTGAAATCTGTAGCATCTGTTGCTCCACCTTAGCTTTCCATTTCACCATATCCTTGAACATTTCCTGTAAATGCAGAGATAAACAAGTGATCTTAGTCAAATATGCATAAGAAAACTGATGACCAATAACAAATATTACCTGAAAAAGAAGAGATGAGCTGCCATAGTCCAACTTTGTATTCACAGTAGCATATGAATCTGTTGTCACATTAACTTGAGCTTCCTCCCCAGCACAGGTTACCAGTTCTTGCATGTTTCTATTAATAAAATCAAAACAAGCACAACTGAGATTGAAAATGAAGGTAACAGGGTCCACAATGAGAGAGTCAGAGAGGGAGAACCTTATGCTAGAGGAATTGCCAGCAGTAGCAGAACCACTATTCGCCATGAAACTTGGTTTAAGCCTCCTAAGTTTTGCAGCATCAAACTAGCAAAGATGACATAAAACAATAATAACTAATACATTAAATATACTTTTTGGCTTAAAAAGAGAAATACAGAAGTGATAGTAAGGTGTTGTTTATTTAAAGGCATTGAAGAGAGGATGAATAGAAACATGAATGTTACACTTAAACATAAAGAATACTGCAACAAGTAAGCTAGGAACTCAAATGCCTGCCAACCTATGAGAGATAGGGATCAACTGAGATTGAAATTGCAACAATCTAAGTAGCATTAAGCAAACCAATCCATGCAAGTGTTCCCAGCAACTTTATGTTACCTTTTCCAAACCGTCATCCCTGTCAACCAAAGTTGATGGTTTCCCCCTTCCTCCAGAAACTTCAACCTGCAAGTTAACAAAAGCCATATGGCCATGATTTTGAAAAAGAACAAAGTACAAACTGGGACCACGCTAGAATTAAAAACTCACTGGAACAATTTCTCAGGAGAAAAGACCAACATTTTGAGCAGCAATTCCACATTCAAAGCTCCTAATAGCATATGAATCCTGCAATTCCATCGTAATTTGTTGAACATTTTGAATTTTGTGTTTAGAATATATAGTAATGTGGCTTTCAGCTCTACCAACTGATAAACTAAATAGTTTCAAAATATTCTAATGAGGAAGAAGATGTCATATAAGGAAAAGGATTAAAACAGAATCCATTTGATTGCTGAAGACAAACTGTTTACAAAGTTTTATTAATATGAAAACCTGCTCTTGTCTGGTTATGGAATACTGATCCGCACAAATTTCTCCACAAATTCCCATTCCAAAGTCATTGTACACATCCCGCAGGCAATCTTTGAGCATGCCATCAATAATAGTGTCATGTTCTAATCGAGAACCTTTTCTGTGTAAAAAAAAAAAAGGTAGAAATGGATTGTAAAGAAATATCACTGCCAAACCCATCCATCTTGAAAGTAACAAATGGTTCCAAACAAAAACATAGAACATTGTTGACAGCTACAAAAAGGAAAAATAGATTTATATGCGGCACAAACTGGTTTAGCCACAGATAAAGCACCAAAAGAAAGGAAATGCAATGCAAGAATAAAGGTGTAAATCAGATAAGAAAAATGTAAAGGATAGACTTGAACCCAATAAATTGCAAAGATGGACAATGAAATAACTAAGATTAACAATGATACAGTGGGCAAAAATTACACCAAGAAGAAGAAGCGAGGACTCAATATAGGACAGAAAACATTTGAAACCATACGGTCTGACATTTACCTTAAACAAAACTAATCGAAAGGCAAGTTTTGTTCACCTGTGATGAGTTTGCAAAAAGATTCCCTTGAGAAGACGGGTGCGTCCCTTGAGAAGTTCTCTTGAGAAGTGGGTGTGTCCCTTGAGAAGTTGGTGGTCACTTTTGCTTTGTGAAGATGGGTTTGCAAAAACAACTTGAAGAATGAGGGAAAAGCAAGAAGAAAGTTGAAGAAGTAAGAGAGAATCGAAAATAAAGAATGAAGGTGTCTGATTGTGTTATAAACGTAAACGACGGAAAAAAGTCTACCGAAAAAGTTAAAATAGAGAGCTTTTTTAAAAATTTTAAATTTGAATTAAAAAAAACTATATTTTAACTTTTTAAAAAATTATTTCTATTAAAAAATACTTTTAAATTTTGTAGCTAAATATTTATTTATTTTAAAATAACTTTTACTATTAAAAAAATACTTTTTTTACTCTTTAAAAATTCAACCAAACATATGGTTAGATAAATAAAATTCGCTTTAATATCGGAGAAGTTTGCCTTTTTCCTATCCAAAGAAGAGTTTTAAGGATCGTTTTCACAATATTCCTAAGAAAGAGAAAATGAACATTCAAATAGACATACAGTCCGTTTAAAACCGAGACAATCACCTTGAGCCTATCTAAAAGAAAAGATTTTTGACCTTCTAATTGTCAAGATTAAGTACACGTTGATTCAAGAGTGGAAAGTCTTGAAGTGATTTGCAAGATGCCCATATATTTTACTGAGAGGCTAACTGAGAATTCCCATTAAGAGATTTGGCAATTTATGATTGACTGAATATATACTCAAATATGAAATGTGATTGTTTGATGAAATTATAGCTTGTGATGAATTATGCGATTCCTTAATGATGAATTGATATTTAATACGCAATACAATGCACTCCAGACTTGTTGAAATATAATAACTCGTTTTTTAATGTGTGTATTGAATTGCATCATATAGGTATAGCATACAGAATAATGACTAATAATTTAAATATAATGTTGCAATTGATTTGTTTGAGGCATGCAGGAACCTTATCGTTATTAAAATATCATACGACTTTAATCTTGTACAACCGCGTCACTGTGAGATCCCTAAGTTGGGCCATGGCATTACAATATCCTTCTGAAATACATTAACAACCCCAACCAAATACTTACAGTAGCTGCTCACAAAATAATAACATCCACTGCTATAACATTAATCCTATAGTAGTCTTCCAAAAACATCCACGAAACTGGCTAGAAGATTAATATATATATTTTTGTGATTCACGAAAGAGGAAAAAAGCGAAAGAGAGAAGAGCAAGCTGCAATCCTAACTTTAATTTTTTCAACCTAGCCAGGGATGTATGGAATTCTTGAGGTCCTATTCTGGAAGCGGAATTTTAGCCAAGTCCTCTCTATATGGTATATCATCCTTCACCAGTCCCTCTTTGGATATTGATAGCCCATTTTCAGCGTTAGCTTGAAGAACATCATCGGTTGCATCTATGTAAGTTACTACTCTATCCTTTCTAAAGGTTAGATAGATGACTGCTAGGACATAGACTGCCATGAGTGGAAATATTATAATTCCAATCAACACTTTCCCAACTACTGGTAGTCTGTTATGAACAAGCCAATCCATAAATCCTGTGCTCAGATAATACATATTGATGCCAATGATTAGTAGACCCAAACCCCAAGAGAATATGATACTCTGCAATTTGAAGTATGAATAGCTGCTTAGAGGGGGAAAAAAATCATGAGAAGTTAATTTGTGACATTTGAATAAATGAGAAATAGATTGTTAAAACTTACATAAATAGAGTTCTTGTGAGTTCCCATCTTGGTTGTACTGCTGCTGAATTTGAGAAGAGGAATAAGGGCAAATGGGAGTTCAAATGAAAGTGTCATCTGCCAAAGCCACAGGATTAGTATCAAGAAATTACTTTAACATGACATGAAGTGATTGAACTGGTTTATCAACTATAACGTTAATGCTACAAACCGATGCTATGATAATCAGACGGCCTGCTCCTGACGGGCCACCAATGATGGAGACAATTAGACTTGGAGCAATGGCAATGCACCTAGTCATTAGGTTTCTAATCCATTGTTTCATCTTAAGGTCCAGAAAGCCCTGAAATTTTCGTGAGGAGATGATAATTAGTAGGTTCATAATTACTAGAGATACGTCTTTAGTTCTTTGGGGAAGCAGTTGAGCTCAAATTTATTTGAGCAAGCTCAGTACTATTGACTTGCTGTTTTTTCTTGAGGTTTTCACCGCGGACCTTTAATTCTGTTTTCATTTTTCATCTCTAAACACAAACACACCTGCATGATATACTGCCCTGCATAAGTGCCTGTGATGGTAGAGCTTTGCCCTGAAGCTAAAAGTGCAATGGCATAAACAGTAGAGCTTGATTTTCCCAATACATTCTGTGAAAAAACCAAAACTGAAGTTATTTTTAGAGATGGTCTAAACTGAAAAAGAAAATGTCACTAGTTGTAAGGTTTTTCACCTGGAGAAGAAAAGAAGCAGAGTTGAGAGTGAGATCACTGCAACTGTCTGCTTCTTTGTTTGACAGACTGCTGGCTGAGCAAACCGTCCCTGACACTGAGACTACTGCAAGGTTGATCAAAAAGGCAACGAACAAGGCAAATCCACTCTCCATCAAGAAAAAACGACATGCGTCCTATAAGCACAAGGAATATCTGAGAACCGAACAGATAAGCTAAATGTGAAATACATTTAGTTTAGCGTCTTACGTTGATGCCATGGACTGAACGAGGGACTTTTCTGGACAGGACGAGAGCAGAATGAAGAAACAGGTTGTGACTGTAAAGGGATGAAAGCTATTGTCAAAGACTGCATGCTCAAGGCCATGGCCCAATTAAACTGGGCACAAAGACATATATTATATGTTACTTACGGCATGATAAGGGCACCAAGTAAAGCAATAGCGTCGGCTGTTGACCGTTGGCTCGAAAGCTTGGGGATAAACATGCCTTTGATCACCTCAATCGCAGGGGGCTTTACATAGCTCAGTTCAGCGAAGAAACATGTAGCCATCACAAAGATCAGCACTGCTATCAGCAGCTCAAGCTTCCTCACCTGACAATCAAATACTCATAATGATTAGTGTTAGTAGATTTCTACGCCCATATGATTATATAAATTCCTAAAGCCCAAACATTGCATATGTAAGTGTGAGTATGACGCATATTTCCAATCCGATCCTACTTCAGGCCTGACGCATATTTCCTGCTCGACCTTGGGGAGAAGCAGCCTTATACCCAATTAAGTTCCGGCACCTTTTTTATAAATTCACTTCATTGTAACCTACTCACAAATCTAATTCGAGATTTGAGAAAGTTGTCAGGAAAAGCAATTAATATTACGAATTTCTTCCAGGACAACATACAGAATTCTCATCTCAATCATTTTGTTTTATTCAGACCAATTTGTCGACAAAATATTAGTCTTAAGTTGAGTCGTCAACTGGCAAATAACTGTAGTGGAATTAAACATTGACAGAAAAGATGGGGGGATCGTCTTTGCTAGTTCCAGACACAATCATTTTCCTCTACCAAAGGATTTATCACAACTAGACAAGAGCCCATGAAGACTCTCTACATGACAGGTGTAGTTAAGACCATGGTTTGCAGTTTGTCTGGAAATAAAATTAACAATTATAACAGAATAACGTTAGAATCAGTTGATTTTATAATTTCAGAAGGCCTCTCACCTATGCTAGCAATAGCTTAACAAAGTATAATAGGAAGTTTACCCCGTATCTCTGCAGGCCAAGAAAGATGAGAGTGCTAAAGCCAGTGCACATAACTCCGGCCCACACCGGAATATGTAGTAATATGTTCAACGCAAAAGCTGTCCCAATCACTGCCACCAAAGAAAGAAAAGGGTCCTTGACATTGACTAAACAGATTAATTAACGGACAGTAGTTTCTATTTTTTGCCTTCTGGTATGTCAGCAGCAATGACCGCAATTTCTGCCAGCAGCCATAGACAGTACTTCACGTATTTCGGATACTCGACCTTGCATAGCTCTGACAAATGTTTCCCTGAAAGCAATAACAGAAGTGGCTGTATATATTTGACCTTATAAAAGAAGATACAAAGAAAAGGGAAACTGATCTTAATTGGTGGTGTATATAATAGTTTTGAAAATATTGTCTTGCTTTTACCTGTGCTTACGCCAAGATTTGCCGCGAGAGATTGGATAACGAGAGCAAATACCATTCCGATAAGTATCACCCAAAGAAGCTGCATGCCAAATGGCAGAAGAGAGACAACAGGCTTAGCAGTTTTGCTGCTCTTATTTATGGTGAACAAATTAATATTTTCTAGGAAAGCAGCTATTTAATTACCTCGTATTTGTGGTTTGCTCCTGCTTGCAAATCAGTTCCCACTGCGTTCACGACGCCATCAATATTAGAAGTGAGAACTAGCATTTGTAAGTCAAGAGATGTATAGAAAGAGAAGCTCACAGTTGCCAGGATCAAGATAAGCAAGTGAAACGAGGAAACCGGGCCCAACATATGACAGAAACTCTCTCCATCTACGTTTCTATTTGCAAAAATAAGAAAAAAGAATTAAGTTGTAATAATTACCACCTTCAGTAACATATATAGACAAGAGGAAGGGATATGCAAATTCAATCAGTAGACCAACAAAAATAAGAAACCTGCTGATGAGTTTGGCCATTGTTAACGCGAGCTTGTGATTTCTCATCCACATCAAAAGCTGCTGTTTGGTGGACGGGCACAGTATTGTCTCTTGACGTAGCAAATGTGTCATTGCTCATTTCTTGTTGCTGCTGATGATTCGCCATCTGTGCTCTTGGCGGGGTTGTGAAGGTGTTTAGATTTGTTTTGGGTGGAGGAGTTTGTTCAATCTATAAGTGTTTGGGTGGAGGAGTTTGTTCAATCTATAAGTGTAGAAAACTGAAAGTATACATACGCTGCTCGGTTGGCAGTGCGTAACAGACACGAGCTTTCCCTTTTAGCAGTCAATTAGCAGTTTCGCTGCTTTCATTTAGTAGTCAATCCAGATGACTAATCGATACGTCTTATTACCATACTGCTTCTCAAGGTATGCATGCCAACTATGTCAAACTGGCTTTCATTTTGTTACGCTGGTGGCATTTTCTGAATTTAAAAATTCTACATAACTGGTATTAAAAAAAAAAAAAATCGCACAGCTTCACATCACTAAATAGCATGTTGAAGTTAACTTGAAATCCCTATCCACTGCCTTATATCATAAATTTGATGCAATTATTTAGGACTCCAGCATTTAAGGCTTATGTTAAATTACATCGTGTGGTTAATTGATTAAAATGCCATAAGAGATACCCCAAATTTAATCATATAAGCAAATGTTATGTGCGACTCTATTATTGTATGGTCCATGCATGTGGGGTGTTCCAGCAATACCCCACGTCAAAAATTATAAAAATGGGATAAGTTCATACATCGAATTAGTCGTTTTCCTGGTCAAAATGGGGCAGCTGACTTAAGTTTTTTTTAAAAAAAAAATTTGAAGAAATGTATTACCAAAGCTAGAAAATATAATATACAATCATATTACAAGGATAATTACAAAATTACTACAACCACTACTAAAAACATTCCACCCATAATCACATAAATCAGCTAAATAAACCAGATCATTATGAGTTCCTATCTAATGGTGTCTTCCTTCCCATTCGCTATGATTAACTCTCTATTCAAGTTAATTATAATGGCAGCGAGCTCTTACTGTAACATCTTATTACTTGCGGGGAAGCTAGAATAGTAAATATGAGTGATTAATGAGATATTATAAATGCATTTTCATGCTCATGCATAATATGTCTTACACATACACATGAATATTGAATCGTTGCATATGAAAAAGACTGTACATGCATTCATTGACATTTCGGGTATAATTGTTTATAAATATTAGTATATTGAGAAATGTTGGCCCCCAAAATTTCTTCTTGATGAATAAATATGATTTATATTGAGTAGGAGGTCTTTATGAATTTTGTGGAAATTAATTATTATGTTGATGTTAGAAAGATTCTATAATATAGGTTGATTGAAATAAAGTATAAAGGTTATAAGAATGTTCAAGGGGTGTTTTTAGCAAAACACTTAAGGTTAAAAGAACATAAGCTTATAAGGAAGGATAAAACAGGACTTTTTGGGCTCATTAAAGATAGAAATGGAAGAAAGAAATGTAGTTTTGCTTTTTGAGAAGGGGGAAACATGAATTGGGAGAGAAGAAGAGAAAATAAAAAGAAAAAGAAGAGAATTTCGATGGTTGAGAGAAAAGAAAAAAGTTGAGCTAGGGTTTTTTTTCATTTCTTAGTCTTGAGAGAGATTTTGAAGTGATTCAAGAAGAGAAAAAGGAAGAGGAAGAGAAGAGCTTCTAATTGAGTCAAAGATCTCTTCATTTGGTGAAGAATCAAAATAAGATCATTTTAAATCTTTTGGATTTTTTTGAAAGAGTTTTAAGTCATGGAGTTAGAAAATACATGGATTTAAGTATTTTAGAACCAATTTTAGTGATTGTGCATTGTGGGATTTTTCAATTTGAAAACCCTATTGAGTTGAGATTTGAGAGTTTAATGAAGTCAAATTGGTAGTTGAATGGTTATACTCAGGACTTTTCAAGTTTGCACAGTGTAAAATTTCGAGTCTTCCTTAGGGGTAAATTTCGTGTTCTGACTTCATAAAAAATATGGTTTAATATAGGCTAAATTAGACAAAGTTGTCTTCTAGAATGTTGTATCTTCAGCTTATCTTTCTATCTTTCTAATAGTATATAGTATGAAATTTTTGGATATCAGAGTTGAAAGTTATGATCTTTATGAGTGGAGATGCTCAGGGGTGTAATCTGCTTCATCTTAGGTTGACTTTCTGCTTCGTCTTAAGTTGACCATCTGCTTTGTCTTAGGTTGACTTTCTGCTTCATCTTAAGTTGGCCATCTGCTTCGTCTTATGTTGACTTTCTGCTTCATCTTAAGTTAATCATTTGCTTCGTCTTAGGTTGATTTTTTGCTTCGTCTTAAGTTGACCATTTGCTTCTTCTTCACTGTTCATTTTGAATTGTTTGGTCCAATTTTGACCTCTTATATGATAAAATTTGTCTTCAAGGTCTCATAAAAGTTGTATATCTTGAAGTTCTCTTCAAAACAATCCAATAATAACCTTGATCCGATACCTATAGCGAAAGTTATGCTAGTTGGCCCGAAATAGGTTCAATATGACTAAGGACAGAACCTTGCTTGATTCTTTCAGCCATAACTTTGTCATTCGATCTCCAAATGTAGTGATTTTTAGACCAATAGATTCCTAACACATATTTCTATCTCTTCATGAAAATTGGTAGCATTATGAATTTATTTGGAAAAGTTTGGTTGAAAGAAAGTGTGAAAATCTGTTGGAATATTATGAACTGGTGTGATTTCACTGAACATGTTTGGCTATTTCGGTTATAGTTGGATCTATAGGATTCTAAATGAGATGATTTTTAATTTGGGGTAAACAAGAGATATAGGTTTACAAATTATATGAAGAAGTTGAATTGTGATTCAGTCTCTAAGATGTTTAATTCCTAGATGGAAGTAGTGTATAGTATATTGTTTTTGAATACGAACAACCCGAAAATGTTTGAGGCATATCTTCCAAATTATTGAACCAAATTGAGTGATTTTTGTGTCAATAGAAACATAACACATAGAGGAACACTTTTCTAGAGAGAGTATGACCAAATTACTTTATTTTCACCTTCTTATTAAACGTGAACAGTAGACCTAAAAGTGTGTATTGGGAAAAAATCTAAAGTGGTTCAATGAGAAAGGAATTGAGATTTTAATGGTGTTAATGAGGCATAAACCTAAATATAAATTATACTTAGATGAATTTTGATATGAGAATGATTTTGTGATGAAATTAATGGTAAGATATCCAGGATTGTTATGAACATGCATTGTATATATTTCATTTCATTCATGTGCATTGTTAAACACTTATGATTGTACAAATTGTGATGGATGTGTATGTTGTTTAATTTAGAGGAGCAATTGGAACGTCAAACTCCAAACATTGACGGCACTTTCAAGCTTTAGCTTCGAGAGCGTACTGTGAGTAGACCTAGATGGTCTCATTTTATTGTTTGTTTTTTTAAATTTTTGTATTGATTGACTACTGAATGACTATATGAATGTGATTGAATGTGTTGATTTTCGGACAGGAAGTCCGATGAATGTGACGTATGAATGAAATATTGAAATGCTCATTGAATGTGAATTGGATGGAATGAGTGTTTTCTCAACTTAAGTGTTGAATGCCGGATTAAGGTCTGATGACAATGCGAATGTGATATGATAGTGAATATGATTGTGTGTTATTGAGCACTTTCAATCGATTGAATATTGTGATGCATTTGATTACATGAATGCATTAAATATAATGGAAGTTGTGACTAGAGTAGCCACTGATCAGAGCTTAAAGCTCAACGAGTGAAAAAGAGCTTCGAGCTCAAAAGTGATTAAGAGCCAAAGACTCACTATGTAAAATGAGCCCTTTATCCCCCAAGCAGATAAGGGACAGTTAGTAATGAGTCTGGTATCCAATAGATACGGGACAATTTAAGCACTCGGTTACAACAAAGTAACAAATAGAAAGTGAGTCTCATGTGTACTGCATATGCATAATATGAATGACTAAATTGTATTGAATGTGAAATGCGAAATGATGTGAATGTAAATTATGTGTTATGTGACTGGGTGAGCCATCGATGATGGTCACTCATTGAGTTCGCAAAACTTACCCAAAATTTGCAAATATTTTTAAGGATCAAAAGAATACCCTGTTAGGTAAACGGGAGTATACCTTCAGCATTCAAGTAAGGGATAAAGGTTGGGATCAGTTGACGTCTGCATTGTAGTTCTTTATTTTTGAATTGAATTTTAGATTCTGCAAATGTTGTATCAAATTTTGTATTCCGAAAGCTTTGAAAAATGTGTATATTAATTTATGTTGTAATGTAAAGACTTTATGACTAAAGTGTTTTGAATTTGTGAAAGGGTCCCATATGGTTATTAAAAATTTTGATGATTGTATTGCTACGATTGAAAACGTTTTGGAATAAAAATGGGCCTAATCTGATTATTGATTTCTGCATAAGTTTGTTGTTTCAAAAAACAATTTATATCGATTTTTGAATGATTAAGTGCTCTAGCATGCCACCCTCGTGAGACACGGACTTGGATATCACGCAGGATGTCGAGCATGTGTCCTACGGGAGTGGGGTACTACATATGTGGTATCAGAGCCTAGAATTACTATCTTATGGGCATTTTCTAAAATTTGTGCCAACGTATATGCATTTTTGTCATATCATAGTAGATAGCAGCAACTGATCCCCCAGTTTGAGTCACATTTACTTAAGTCACACACATGAGCATGTGTTAAGAGTTTGAGCTGTTAGAAGCACTGAAAAGAATTATAATATGTCATAATGTGAGAAGAGGAAGGTTGAAGAGTATCTAGAAATAAGAGATAGTATATGGTTACATATAACAGTTAAAGATTTAACATAATTGTATTGGTGCAAGTATTATGGAATATGACGTCAATGTTGTACTATGGTAACATATCCTTGAATGTGGGATAGATGTAAATATATTGTTATGGATTGATAGAGGAAAATACAGATATGGTAGAAATGACAAGATTTAAAGTGTATAAACAAAGTTGGATGAAAACAAAATTTTCTATGATCTAAAGAGGCTGAAATTGGGCTTGGAATGATTGTTTGATTATCGTGATAAGAGTTTATGACTTAGTGTAAGAATATGTTAGTGGGATCGAAATCAAAATTTCAGGATGATTATGCATCTATGATTCCGAATTGATTATGAACATACGTAGGATGACGAAATAATGGAAATTGGAAGGTGAGACGATG
>JAJMLV010000006.1:26084242-26094948 GCA_027123465.1 Erythroxylum coca
TGTGCGTTGTCGTCTCTCACGCCTAAGTCTCCTCTGTATTGCTCTCTGACGGCCACGCTTCTTGATTTTTAATTCTCTCTTCTTTGTCCAGTGTGCCGCGTGCTTCAGCCTCCTTCATCAACGTCTCTTTTGTTCTTCAATTATTTCCCCTTCTGTGCGTGATTTGCGTCAAGCTCCTTGTCTGTTTAATTTTATCGCTGGGTCCCCTGTTCTCTGCCTTCAGTCACGCCAGTCCTCTGATTTTAACGTCTTCTTCTCTGCTGTCTCGTGTCCTCCACTGTTGCGTGCTTTCTTCTTTTGTGCTGTCACGTTTCTATTTGCTCCTTTAATTGATTTTAACAACTCCTCTTGGCTCTTCTCTGTTGATTTTCAACGCAGCACACTTTAAATTGCCGCTGGGTCCTTTCCTCTTGATATCCCTATTCCTTGATAAGACAATTAAAGGTCTCTTCATTTAAATCGTCTTGCTCTCCTCTGTTGCTCATGCGTGACTCTTCCTTTCTGCCTCTCCACGTGCTAGCCTCCTTTATTTTCACGCAGCCCTCCTTTCAAGAGCCTCCAACTATTCTTCAAGCTTTTGCTGACTTATGGACCATTAAAGAGCCTAAAAATTCTCCAAGCCCTTCTCCACGTGTTGCATTTCAGCTCATTTGTCTCCTAGCTGATTTAATACAGCCCTCCTTTATTCACGCAACCCTCATCCATTTAGCTTAACCACTCACATGTCTATTTTAAATCATCCTTCCTCCACGTGCTGCACCATGCTGTTCTTTTCTCTCCTGTTGTGCCTAGCTTCAAGTCTCCTCACTATTGCTTGATGTGACAATTAAAGGCCATCTTCATTTAAACTCTTCTTTGTTGCTCTCCAGCTGGCTGTTCCTTTTGGTCATTAACTTGCTACTTCACGTGCTGCCTCTTGTTCCCACGTAAATCCTCTGATTTTGACAAATTCAATTTTCCTTCCCATGCCTCCAACGCTGCATTTCCTCTTGGTTTGATTGTTGACCAATTTCGTCTGCCTATCCACTTGTGCTGTCCTCATTTCATTTGCCCACGTGTCTGCCTTGTTTCTAATTCAATCTAGACAAACTCTCCAATGTTCCTCTCAGTTATGAAAGGTTACCCTCCAACGCTGATTTTAGCAATGCCTCCAGTGACTATTAAGCACTTAATCCAACTGTTGCGTGATTTTCCTCCTATGTGTTGCTTCTTTATCACTGCGTCATTTTAGCCTTTTAGCTATTGACTCAATTAAAAACAAGTAGCTAACTCCACATTGTTGGACCATTTAATCACGTTGATTCTGCTTCTCCAAACGCCTGCTATTTCCTATTTTTATTTCACGTCTTGCTTGCCTCCAACTGCGTCAGTACGTGCCCCCTAGGTTGCTGCTTGCGTTGATTTTATTATTTGCTTGTTTAATTTGCAGCACGATGCCACGTCCAATTAGGGTCAACGTCTAGCGCAGTTCTTTTTATCCTAAAATTGTTGCGATTCTTTTTATTTAGCTCCAAAATACACCTTAACATAAAACAAAATTAATTTCTATTAAGTACAACTTCAAACCTCAAGAATAAAGAAAATTAACACACAAAAAGATGGAAAATAACGACACTAACAGAGTTCCAACAATTAGGAATATTCACCATACAATAGCTATATAGGATAGCCCTCCAGCTACTATCAACAAACTTACATTGAAAGAATAAATATTCGTGACTTTCCTCAGCCATTTGACATAATATGCACCAGTTAGGGATACAGAGAAAGCACTTCAATTTGTCAACTGTAGGTAATTTTTCTTTTAAAGCTTTCCATAATATAAACACAGCTCAAGGATGACAATGCTTGATCCAAACAACCCTAATCCGGGAAATTATGGCAAGGTGTTTCTGCATGAAATTCCTACAAGATTTGTTGGTGAAAATCCTATTGCTAGCGTGCTTCCAGATGGTTTTTTCCTCCTCTCCAAAACGTTTAGTTTGATGAATTTCAAGTAATATAGAGATGGGGACATCATAAGTAAAGGTTTGTCTATCTCTCAAAGCCTCCTCAACTATGATGTTCTGGTCCAGAACATTTCTAAGATAGTCCATCCCTTGTAGGTTAATTAGAGGGCCATAAGACAACCAATTGTTAAACTAGAAACTAGTGAGTTTACCATTCCCAATCATAGTGACAAATTCATGCCTTAAGTTATCTCTTGTTTTAAGGATATTTCTCCAAAGTTGATGTGGAATTATCTCTAATTTTAACATTCCAGATGCTGCCTGCCTTGATGAATATGTCACGTATCCGTTTGCACTAAAGAGATTGCTTATCAATTAATAAACGCCAAAGTCTTTTTGCCATCATAATTGTATTCATCATTTTCAGAGAGACAATCCCAAGACCTCATTTATTCTTGGGTAAATAAACCTCATTCCATTTCATATGAACCCTCTTTGTAGATTCCTCCCGTCCATACCATATAAAGGAGTTGCAAATCCTCTCTACAATTTTAATAATTTTCCTGGGTATAGCCATATGAGCAGACCAAAATACATTGACAGAAAGCAATACAAAGGAAATGAGTTGGATCATACCTACTTTAGATAGAGATTTAGAGCTCCATGAAGCAATTTTGCTCTTTATCCTTCCTACTAGCAAGGAGAAATCAATAGAAGTAGGATTCAAACTAAAAATTGGGATACTAAGATAGGCCATTAGCAATGATAGAAAATTGAAACCAGTGATGGATTAGATAGTGGATTCACACTCCAAGGTAGATTTAGACTAGAAGAAACCACTTTTAGTATAATTCACTTCCAAGATAGAAGTATGATCTGCCTTAGAAAGCAAAATAAGATCATTTGCAAAGCTCAAGTTTGTAATCCTCATATTCTTGCACTTAAAGTGATATTTAAAAGTTTTAGTTTGGTCTACCATAACTTTAAGAGTTTTGTTGAAGACCTCTATAACAAGAGCAAAGAGATATGGAGAAAAAGGTTCACCTTATCGGATTCCCTTGTAGCTTTTAAAGTTTTTACTAGGCTTCCCATTCACCATGACTTTAAAAGTAGGAGTTATGATACATTCTAAAACCCATTGTACTAATATTGATGGAAAATCCAAGGCTTGGCATCATAATGAAGGTCCAATCCACACTATCAAAAGCTTTTTTCAGATCTACCTTAAGAAAACAATTCCTTCTTCATCTTCTAAATCCATAGGCTTTAATAAGTTTATGCAGTAACATTATATTGTCCCCCATAATATAACCTGAGATAAATGCCTCTTGAGATAAATCAATGTCAGGCCTTGTTGAAAAATAGAGGATTAAAACCATCATAACCAAGCACTTTGTGAGGGTTCAATGTCTTCAATGAGGCTTCAACCTCTTTTCGAGAGATAGGTTGAGACAACCTTTCAGCATCATGAGTAGTAATATCAAACTGCATAAGCTCCCTAAGAAAGATTTAGGAAGAAATGGCCTTAGCAGGGGTTTGTAAAAGTTTTGAAAAGTAGATAAACGCACTAAGAAACAGAGAACGTTAAGAGTTCAACTCTTGGTTGTTATGCATCAGTGAGACTATCTTGTTGTTGCTTCTCCTAGAGATAACTAGTTTGTGGAAATAAGATGTATTTTTGTCTCCCACTGTAAGCAATTCAATCCTCAACTTTTGCTTGAATAATGAGTAATCATATAAAAGTAAAATGGAGAAATGTTGTATGGCAATTCTTTCCTGATTCTAAAGATAGGTGGATTTGGGGTCAGCTTGGATAAAAGATTGACTACTTTCTAAGGCAATTAGTGCAATATTCAGGAGATGGTGAGTATTGCCAATGTTGTTCTTGAATAAGACTTTCATTTCCAGCTTAATGAGAGAAAGCTTATTAGCGAGGATGAATTGTTTAGAGCCTTGCACAAGTGTACTTAAAGCTTTTAAAATGTAGGAATTAAACTCAATAACCTTAGCTAGGAAGTTGCTAAATCTAAATGGGAAATAAACTCTCTCAGCCTCCAAGCTAGTTACTATAGCTGAATGATCTGAAAGGCTTCGGTTGGTAAAAATAGTGTAGCTACTGGGGAACTTAGTAAACCACATTTGATTTTCCATGCGTCTATCAAGTTTCCTCCTTATGAGATTATCTCCTGCTTCTTATTACACCAAGTGTAAAAGCTACCATCGCTAGAGATATTTGAAACTTAAATATCAAACAAACATTACCACATTTCATTATAAGGGTTGCCCACTGATCTGACCCTTTGTGCTTCCTCAGGATTAATGAAAATGTTAAAGTCACCGATAATAATTCAAGGTTGAGAGATGGTAGCTGCTAAGGATTAAGTTGTACATAAAGTGCAAATCTCTTATAGGCATTATTATGCACATAAACAAAAGAAGTGAAGAATGGCATACCTTCAAGGTGAATCAATTGATCTAAGACAAAACAGATTGTAGTGGTGACCATCATTGTGTTGTAGACAATCTATATTAGGCCTTTTGGATGGTGAGTGTAATTGGAAATCAAGTCCTACTGCGTAGGCAAAAATTGGAGGATGTTGCAGTTTGGGAGTTTGGTATAGGTCTCTAAAATCCTAGCTATAAAAGCTTTATTCCTTAATACCATATACCTCATCAAAAGCTTCTTGTGAGAGGCATTAGCCCCTCTAATATTCCAAGCTATTATATTCATGGTTTAGGCTCCCCAATTGGGGCTTTTTTTTCTTTTTAAATGATCTCCTTTTAACAACTGGTTCAAAACCTTCCTCCTGTCTTGAATTTGTACTTGGAGAAGCTTAAGTGCAACTATCTAGTTCACTATCAGAAAATACATTACAGTTACATGAATTATCATGTATTTTTTCTATCCTTATTTGATAGGCTATTAGTTACAACTAACAAAGAGTGAGTTTGAGTAAGAGCTTGTGGATTTAACTGTATTTCAGCTTCTGTATTAAGACTACTATTTCCACCTATCCGAGATTTTATTTATGCAAGAGTAGCTGAAGTTAGTGGTGTAGCTGCCTTAGTATTGAGACCCAAAAATTCGTCATAACCATTAGTGTTAAACACTCTTCCTGTAGGTTTCCATAGCTTCCTTATATTAAGTTCTAGCTTCCAAGCATAAGACACAGTGAGTTAGTCTTCAAAAGGCTCCAAGCCTTCATCCAATTAGATGATAGGGATACTCTCAGGGAGATCAGTCATAGAGGTAACCAAGACACAGATTCTACCAAATTAGACTCTCCTTACTTGAGTGGTGACTTAGTCCGTGAAAATTGGTTGCTAATAATACTAGCAATGTAGTTAAACCCAACAGTGGTCTAGTATTCAAGTGGAACACCATAGATGCTTATCTATATAGGAATATTGCCTACTTGATGTCCCTCAACTTCATTCCTGGACGCTAAGTTTGTAATAGAAGAGACTTACCATGAACATGTCAGGGGCTAGATTGGAGTACCTTCTTCTCATCCTCAAAGTTGGAGAATTTGAAGAGAAAGACCTCATCGATATTAATAAGAACCTTCTACAAGCCATAGTTTTTCCAGTTGCTCAAAGCCCAATGTTTCATTACAGCATATGCCACCCTCTTTTTAATGAAGAATCTAACTAGTGTTGAGTTCCATTTGGAAGGACCAACTTTGAGCACCTCCAAAGGAGGTGAGACAATCATGTTGTCTGTTGAGATTGAAGGTGGAAAGTGGTTGAGTTTCACTTTAGGGGTGACCTTGCCTACCAGCTAGACCTAAGGTTTTTTGATGTTAGGCATGGTGTTGGAATATGGAAGGATAGTAGAGGTAGGAGGGGGTGGAACAGAGGGGATAGAAGGGGTAAGGGTACAGTGGAATTTGAAGGTAATGAACGGAAAGATTTTGTATCCATGGAATCAAGTTAATGTCTGATGGGTTAAAAAAAAAGTGGGGGAGTAGAGAGGCTAAGAGAGGAGAAACCAAGTAGCTGGTCAGAATATTGAACCAAAGAATAGTAATAAAGTGGTGTAGAAGGTAATACGTAGATATCTAAGCAAAAGAGACTGGAACGAAGCCAAATAAGAGAGAAATGGAGTAAGGTGAAGGTGAAGAGGATGGGTAAGGAAAGATATAGTGAAAATGGCAAGCAGAAATTCACATAGATAAGTTCTTTGAAGTCCCCTTTTACGAATGTCCTTCTTAAAGGCTTCCATATTTTCCCTTATTGTTTCGGCAATGGCCTCTAGATATAGGATACATAAATTAAATCTTCAACTATCTCACCATCTTCACCAAGTTTCATTATTAGGATTGTCTCTGGGAGTAGCTTATTAAGTTCCACACTAATACAAATTCTTGCATAGCCTATTCTTTTCCTTTATGCGATATCTTCCCCTTTAGTCTCCAAACTTGAAAAAACAAAGGTATATTATAAATATACTACGGTCCAGATTCCATAATACTTCTAGATTCACTTTGAATTTGAAATTTGAACAATATGTGATTATCTTCTAAAATCATTACCTCTTGTGGGCCTTTTCCTCTCCATATTCTAAGTGCTCAGCTTTGAATCTACTAAAAAAAAGGCTTCTGATCTATAAAGAATCTAACAACTGTTATGTTCTAGGCCTTTTCTCCTTTTCTCAGAGTACTATATCAATTGATAAATTAGTTTTGCCCCCTAAAAGTTGAGGGGGTATTTGAGGGTGTTTTCAGTGTCTTCCCCTACTATACTTTTCTAGTTCATGGTCATATGTTTTAGATGAGTTGGTTTACCCTGAAATGATGTCCTTGTGGAGCTTGCATTATTCTTTGAAAGAGGTAAGGGTGGAAAGGTCATCTCATCAGGCTTCTCTAGATTTATGCTTGCTTTTGTATCATGTTTTTCCATGATAGACTAGGAGTACAACTTTGATATGAGAAGATTTGAAAAACCAATTACTAAAAAAGGAATCAACTAAAGGTGGGATTAGAAAGGAGATGGTTGATGATAGAAATGCCCTTTGGATGAGCATATTTATGGGAATATTTGACTATTTTAAAAAAGATGAGTGTTAATAAGGGGGAGGGGATTAGTTAAAAACAAGAAGCACCATAATTGCACAAATATTTGACCTTTAACAATATTCACACGAACAAATTGAGAGACTCTACAAGTGGTATAGAGAGAGGTAAGTACTACGTTTGGTTCCTTTAAAACCTACCCTTATTTAGAATAGATTTTGGACCTTTTAATAATTTAATGTAATTATAATCATAATTTAAATTAAAGTTTAATTAAAATTATAGGTAATTCTAACTCAATATCAATTAAATCTATATAAGATTCAATATCTAATATTATTCCTTATTTATCAAATATCATATATTTAACTTTATAGTTTCTCAAAATTTATAATCAAGTATAAACTGATTAAATTATCTTTTTCTTTTTCACTTGTTCTTTATGTATAACCCATTAAGTTCCTAAGCATGTTAGCGATGAACAAAAATTATAAATCTAAACCATATTTACGATTAGATAAATAAACTTATCTAATTTAAAAATAATTTATATCCATAAATCCAAATATTAGGAATGTTAAAGTGGTTTCTGATTAATATTATCGTACATGATTTTTCATATAATTTAATCCTTTTATATACAACATTTTGATTAGACATAGAGCATAAAATTAATATCTAATCATATTAGTTCTCCACGATTTGTAACTACTTTTTTAAATATTATTTGAAAACTATTTTTAAAGAGTCATTCCACCTTAATTAAGGATTTCTTAAATGGAACATCTTACTTAATTATTTTAGGGTGATAAATTTTATATTGACCACCCAACTACCTTTATATAATTGTTAAATAACTAACAAATGAGCTACTCTAAAATAGGATAAGTAGTATTAAAATATGAAATACGCTCAAGTAAAAATTTTCATTTAGACTTGATAAACAAGTCCAGACCCAGCCCAGCTAGACTCAGTTTGATTGGGCTTCAGGCATGGTTCAATCTTTTTATTTTTGTTCTTTGGATAAGGCTCTGGCTTTGGTTACTCGACACGACTTGGCCTGAAACTAAAAAAAATGAAAAATAACATCATTTTTTAATTTTATTTTTAAAAATTAAATAATCGAGTCTGGTCGAGTAGAGTCCAATCAGGCTCTTGGCTATCCAAGTTCAAACGAGTTTAGGCTCTAGTCGTGAATCATAAGCCTAATCAAGCTGGGCTCAAGCTAAAATTTTCAAGTAGGGCTCAGGTCTAGACAAGATCTGCTCTGGGCAGGCCTGACTCGACTCGACTTATTACCATCCCTAGTTGACTTACAAAATTATCAAATGAGAATTTTTATAGATATATAAATAATGTTCTAAATAAAATTCTTATATTGAGTCTAGTCCATAAACTTATTATCTAATAAGAATACACACATTTATTTAAGTATCTTCATACTTTAGTCTATAAGATCAACTACTTTTTTGTAAAAAATAACTATAATATGTATCTGTCTTTTTGTTCTATTAATTCCTAGTCTTAATAGAGCAACATCTAGAAATAATTTAAGGATAATACATAAATATAATATCAATCTTATAATTAGGATCTCATCATAATTTCATTTGTAACGTTCATTTATCCCATAAACTATATCTTATACGTATGCTAATTAAACAAAAGGGCATAAGATAAAGAATGCCTTTAATTAATTATATCATAAAATTTATAGCCAACTAAATAAACCAATAATCTATCACTTACAATAATCTAATTATTTAAGTATCTTATATCATATTACCGTATGATGATCACACTACTGTTGGGATAATATTCTAGTGAGAGAATTCTACAAGATTCTCTTTAGTAAGTACTTGCTTAAACTTTACAAGTTTCTTACCAGTTATCATCATAATCAAAATAAATTGTCAAAATATACACTTGGATCCTTGATAAAACTTTACCTCTTTTTGCATGCCAAATGACTCTAATGTTCTATAGTATATTACTGTTAAAATAATGTAAAAAAATACCAAGTTCTTTAAAAATAACTTATTAATCAAAATAATTATTTATACTAAATGAAAATTGTTTTATGGTCTAACTACTAATTGATATTACATTAAACCTTTTCAACTCAAGATAATATTATTCTAAGTAAAATATACTTTAGCTAGGACTTGCTTTTTTTTATTAAACTAAAATTAAAATCTATGTAACCTTTGAAATCAAATATCAATTTATACATAGAATAGTGGATATCTTTAATTCGTTATAATTTGTTAGATATTTCAAATTCTAAACACCTTTAACACATTATCTTTGTAATTGAATTAAAATATGTAAGCAACTTTTATATCTATCTTCAAAATTTAAGTACCTTTTCATACACATGTAGAGTTGTTATTAGACTACAATATCTTGAACAATTGAAAATATGAAATATCGTTTCAAATGAACAATATGGAATTTATATACTTCTAATGAAAAAGTATAATTATACTCTCACTAACCTTTTTATAAATATGATAAAGCCAAATTCATCTATAGAAAAAGTTCTTTGAATTCATCATAAACTTGAGTCTTTTGACATATTGTTTTTAATGTAAATCAAATGTATCAACAATGACACAAGTTCCATTTGGATGTATCCTTATAAGATTTAAACTATTTCAAAAAGTATCTTACTCTTTCTAGTCTTAAAAACCATTCTCTTTTAAGTATTAATTGAAACAAATATTTTATTAATAGGGTTTGTAAGATTATAACCAACCCTTTTAGATATCTCATAACTTTCGATTATGCAATTTAGTTATGATCTTATTAGAAAATATATGCTTTAACAAAGCACCATATCCATAGTAACTAAGTTTGAATCCTTAAAAGTATTATCATTTAATGTTTAATATGGGATTTTACTATTCTTTAATAAGAACTTTTGAAGTCAAGTTATTCTATTAGGCATAACTATAGAATAAATAAATATTGCATTATAAAATTTTTATATTATACATTCCTCCTTATATAAAACCATACTATTATAGATTTTAATTGTGGAATATTTACTAAAGAATCTCATTTTTATAGAAAACTAAGAAAATTTAAAACTCATCATGACAAAAGACCTAGAACCAAAAAACCAATACACCAATAACTAAGGAATGGGAGTGGAGTCAAGGTTACAAAGTTTCCATCATCAATCACTACGAGTATGGGCTTATCGCTTTGATCTTTCTCTTCCTGTAGCTGATGCTAAGCACTCTCAAGAGCTCTTCTAGAGTCATATGAATGTGGGGCTCCTTTTCTGTCTTCTATCGACGCAGATCCTTAGATTAGCATTACTCCTAGTATCCACATAAGACTCGTCATCACCAAAACAAAAACACTTTTGATTGGTCTTAAGGATGGTTCGAGTGAGGGGACAAGAGTTGTCATAATGCAGAACCATGATCAAAAATCATCCCAAAAAATGTTAAGTCAACTTGTTGAGAAAATATCGATCTCATCGAAGTTCTTCAACATTCTGAATGCGTAATTGTTACTTAGATTTAAATATTTTGAACTTTTTAAAATTTTATATCAACATTTTTTAATATATGTGACTCTATCATATAAAGTCATTAGTGAATATAATGAAATACAAGTATTGTC
Source organism: Erythroxylum coca (assembly GCA_027123465.1). Lineage (NCBI taxonomy): Eukaryota > Viridiplantae > Streptophyta > Magnoliopsida > Malpighiales > Erythroxylaceae > Erythroxylum > Erythroxylum coca. Next base: position 26,094,843 of record JAJMLV010000006.1, read on the forward strand.
CATTTATGAATTATTATTCAATGCCCCTTACACACACGCGCGCGCGCACACACTCACAGACACACACACGCGCACGCACGTGCACACGCACACCCATGGGTGTGCG
>JAJMLV010000006.1:26191864-26207020 GCA_027123465.1 Erythroxylum coca
CACTTACTTACTTATATCTACTCATATTACACTGCAAGGGCAATATTGTCATTCATACTGTTTTTTGGTTCTGTCCACCAAAACCAAACACATTTCTGTCCTTGGGACGGGGATAATTTTATCTGTTCCGTCCACCATAACCAAACACCTAACTGTCCTCAGTTTCTGTTCTGTTCCTTCTCTTCTGTTCTGTCTCTTTCTGTCTCTGCCCCCTGAAGACAGCAACCAAACACAACGTTTTAGTGACGGAATATGAGTCCCAAGAATAGGGGAAAAGGCATGTTTTCGTAGGGGAATGAGATACGATTCCATTTTACTTCACATTTTCATGGTTTTCATCTGTAAATAATAAGTGTTAATTCATTATTAGTAAAAGGATATGTTCTTTTAGAAAAGAATAAAAATAAGGCATCCATGCCATTGTGACGCAATCGCAGTTAAGAAATCTTGAAATACGTGCGGTTTCAGACAAATAACAGGCCTATCCAAATTCCAAGTCCATCTAAGTGCGAGGGTACGCTTGTTGGGGGTACGGGACAAAAGGCATGAGTTTGCTTTAAAAAGTAATATTTGGTATCAACCTATCATTATACAGGTATCATTTTCATTCCCTGATTTTTGGTAATACTCCATTCCTCTGATAATCTGGTAATGCAGAAGAATGAGAATCATTGTTCAAGTTTTTTGGCGCAAAACTTACCTGCGACTCAGTATTATCTTCCTTCTCTTACCTACTTTTCTCTTCCGTGAGAACCAGAAACAATCCCTGCAGCTTCCACTGGTTCCTCCTCTGCCTCCGCCTCCAGCTACTTCAAACGGTGTCATTGGATCAAGCGGGTGGATCTCCACCGAATACGTTGACTGAGCTTATTTGGGATAAGGTGAAGAGAGATCTGTCTAGGATCGTGAGCAATTTGAAGCTCGTGGTATTCTCCAACCCATATCGAGAGGATCTAGGAAAGGCTTTGAGAGATTGGGATCTGTGGGGTCCATTCTTCTTCCTTCTGTTTCTAGGCCTTACTCTCTCCTGATCTGCTTCCGTCAAAAAGATTAACCTTTTGCTTTGTTTTGTGCACTACGGTGTCTTTTCGGCTCTAAAGGTGGTAGTTTAATATGCTTACGCACTATAAAGGTAGAGTTTCCACATAGTGCAAGCAATCAATAGGTGATATTGCTTTGGATCATATGCAAGTATTTGTACAAACGCCAGAGGGTCAAACTAAAAGTAATATTCTGGTCACTGGCAGTTTAAATAGTTGTATGAGGTATCATTCAATGGATTTAATCTACTATTGAAGTTGTGTACTTCTGCTTATGCAATTTTGGATTTTAACGTATAACCAATCATAGGCTATCACATTGGTTCTTGCATTCGACATTGCTGCAACATCTATAGCATCTATAGTCTTTAAGGTTATGTTCTGTCAACTTTCCATTACCACGTGCTGCTTTTGAAGCTTGGTACTCTTGCAGTCTTTTTGAAGTTAGAAAAGTTGGAGAGCATTTTAATGATAGTATCAAATTCATTCCCGAATGTGTATGGTCTGGGGATCATACACCAACGTATGGTGAAGCTCCTGGCCATTTGTGGAAACTTTTTTTCTTTACAATTCGCTTCAAGGATTTCTTGTATAAAATTTCTTGGGAAGCACTTTCCTCATCCTACCGGTGATACTTCCAGATTTCTTGATGTTCTGTATCCTGTTATTTTTTTAGATATTTCATCGATTTAGATTTCTTACTAAATGTGCTATCATGTCATTAGCATACGTAGCCATATATTCTTGCAGTTGATTATGTTTGAACAAAATGTGAATGCATTAATGATTGCTTCCTTATTGGATTCTGTTATGAGATTTAGTCTGTATTCTTAAGCAAGTTTTATTTCTCATTTGGAAGTTACTTGGCACTTTGGTGGATGTACCATTGGTCCAATGCACTCAAAACTTTAAATGGGGTAACACATATGCTTTCTTAGGTGTTTGGGTTATGCATCTTTCTACCGCCAAGCAATTTTTATCAGATCATGAAGTTTCTTGTATCCTTCATATGTTTAGAGATTTCAATTTTACGATTGATTGTATGAAACAATTTCTTTCCTAATATATTATGTTTTTCTTTTCAATTTTTTTTCTTTTTCCTCGATTTAATGCATCACTATTGCTTTGCATTTGTAAGCCTTTAACGCGAGAAACAGAATCACTACTCTTGGGTCTGGACCAATTGGTGGATCTGTTCGTACTCTTAATATGAAGGAACCGTTTGATTTCTCTCAACCTCCTTCTACATGGCAAATGGTTAAAGATGTTGTTTCATTGGATTGCACAATTTGGACAACAGATTGTAAGCCTAATACTATTCAAGCAGTGATTGACAAGTTTCTTTTTTTTTCCCCACTTTTCATAGGTGTTGGATTGAAGTATATTGCTCCTAAAATTAGTTTGTGGATCTTTATTTTCCTTTTTGTGGGGTGACTCTTGACTCTTGGTGCCTTGTACCATATTGACTAAATATAGATGATGAGTATTATTCAATTCATGAATGTAATGAGAAATTGAGATAGTATTGGCGTATTCATCTGTTTGTTTCAAATTGTCATAGGAACCAATCGTGGAGCAGTTGTCGAGGATTTGGAAAGACGAGAAATTTCATGGGTATGTAGAAGCAACAGTGATATTTTGGCCCAATAGCTTGATTAGTCGGTAATATTTGATCCTTAGATGCATCAGCCTCATATACTAGACCCAGCTTCTAGAGCTCAACATTAGGAGCCATTGAAGGAAACAGTACTTGCCCTCAACCATACTATACCTGTTTCAGGACATTTGGCATAACTTTCTTTAGAGAACTCAGATTAAGGTGTTTTTTTAGATGAATTGAAAGATGACTTCAAGATTTACAACTTTCATAAGACCTTGAAGACCAATTCTATCATCTAGAGGGTCAAATTTGAACTAGAAGATGTTCTAGTCAACGTAAGACAAAACAGAAAATCAACCTAAGACGAAAGGTGAGACAAATTGGAAAAATAGTCATAACTTTCAATAGAGATATCGGATTTAGTTTTTTTAGATAGTTAAAAAGATAACTTGAAGATCTACAACTTTTATGAAGATCTTGAAGATAGATTCTATCGTCTACAGGGTCAAAAATAGAGCAAACTATAGGATTAGACAAAACCAATAGAAAAAACATACGAATGGAAAAAGTAGACGAATGGGAAAAATTGCCATAAATTCCCCTACAGATATTAGATTAGGGCATTCTTTAGATGGTTAGAAATAAGACTTCACGATATACAACTTTCATGAAGACCTTGAAGATAGATTCGATCATTTTCAGGGTCAAAAATGTAGTAGACGATAGGATCAGACGAAACCAAAGGAAAAATAGACGAATGAAAAAAGCGGACTAATGGAGAAAATTGCCACAACTTCCCGTACAGATATCTGGTTAGAACGTTCTTTATATGGTTTGAAAGAGAACTTCAAGATCTACAATTTTTATGAAGACCTTGAAGACAAATTCTATCATCTGAAGGTCAAAAATGGAGTAGATCTTAGGATTAGATGAAACCAAAGGAAAAAACAGACGAATTGGAGAAATTGTCATAACTTTCTCTACAGATATCGAATTTGTGTGTTCTTTAGATGGATTGAAAGAGGACTTCAAGATCTACAAATTTTATAAGATTTAAAGAGAAATTCTATCATTTGGAGGGTCAAAAATGGGTCAGATAATAGTACATAGAAGGAGAAGTTTCGATCAATAACAGAAGAAGCAAAAAGTCAACTATAGACGATATGATGTCATCACAGACGATACGTTTTTTAAAGACGATATGACGTCATCATTGATGATATAACATCATCACAAAAAATATATTTTTATAGATGATATGACATCATCACAGACGATACATTCTATACTCCTGAGCATCTCCCCTTGTAAGGACCATAACTTTCAACCTAGAAGTCCAAAAATTCCATCCTATATATAGTTGGAAAGCTAGAAAGATAAGATACAACTTTCCAAAAGACAAATTTAACTAATTTGGCCTCAATTAGTCCAGTTTTTCCCTCGAAGTTGGCATACAATATCTACACCTAGAAAAGGCTTGGATTTTGAATCGTACAACTACAAAAGAAACATGCACGTACACCTGGGGAACTTTTCCGTTCTAATCTCATTTGCCAAATCAATAGAAGCTCATACATAACTTTAATTACATATTAACATTATAGACAAAGGCTTAACACAAAATACAACATATATAGGATGCTCGACATTTAATATGCTTATGAAGCTATCCAAAAGTGATTGAACTAACTTAGTTACAAAAGTTTTTAATATCTTGGAGTTTTCGATGCCTTGCAAGGATTGCTAACCTTCACGTTCTGCACCTGAGGAGGGAATAGTGAGGTGAGTTACACAACTCAGTGGCTAATATATTTATAACCATTGGCAATTGACCATATATTCAAGCATATGTACATGTACATCTAGCAATTTAAGCATTTGACCAATTTTCTCAAACTTATAACACACAGCATAAACTTTAACCATTAAACATAACACTCAACTATGCATCATACTTGAAAATTTAAAATACAATGCACAAACAAATGGCTCGAGAGTTTCGTGGAACGAAACAGAGAAACCGAGGTTTACTCCGTGAACAAAACGAGTCCGAATTCTCAGGATCTCGTGGCCTTAAGCGAGTAGCTGGGAGAAGGCTATAGGTCAACGTGTACGTGACTAACGAAACGGGTTCCTCTCTCACCAAACACATCCAATTTATGCTCAATTCAATCATACTATCATGCCTTTTCTTCTTTTTATTTAACTCAAAATGTTATAACCTTTTTCAAGGAATAACATAATCACAATGCATTATGCATTTCCAAACATTCACAATTATTTCAATTTCTTGCAAAACAATTTCAAACAAATTTACATACACATGCATAGGCAAAAATTTGCCCAAATACACAATAACTATACATAAATTACCCACCTAATTAGCTTGCAAAAATTCAAGTCAAGCTTGCCTTTCTCCTTGGTTTCTTAAAATAACCAAGGTTTCATTCAAAACACATTTCAATAAAATTCATAAACTTTAAAAAAAATCACAAAATTTTAGCAAACACAAATTAAACTCAAATCTAACCTACCTATAATCCATCTAGGTTAGAAAACCTAGGACCTAGTTTAGAAACCCTAAAATCAATTGAGTTCTCCTAATCCATCTTCTTCCAACATAAACCTTTCACTCTCTACACAAACCCCTTTTTGTTTTTCTCTAACTCCTTCATCCTTAACATAACCCATTCCTTTAATAAAACAAAAAGAAAAGCTGGTTAACCTACCTTAACAAGCTTGATTTCTCTTCTTTCCTTCTTTCACCGAAACCTCTCTTCCTCTCTCTTAATTTCGTTTCTCACTCTTCTCCCTCTTCAATTCACATTTTTCTCCTCTTAACAAGCAAAACAACATATTCTTTTTCTATTTCTACCTTTAATGAGCCCAAAAAGTTCATCTTACCTTTCTTTATAAGCTTATGATCTTTTATGCTTAAGTGATATCCCAAAAATGTGCTTGAACATCCTTATTACATTAACACTTTAATTCCATTTATCCATTCAACAAATCCTACTAACCTTGACATAATTATAACTCCAAAATTAAAAATATCAAAACTCCAAAATTATTTTTTAAATCATGCTTAACCTAAAGAAAAAATTTCAGGGTCCAACATCATATGCCTCCATAAAGCGGTCAAATTCAATCTATGTTTTTCCTTTTCAGATACTAGCATTTTATTTAATATAGCAAGTGAGCAACAGAATGGTGGATCATTGCAGATTAATCTCTCTGATCATCGTAGTGTTAACCTGGTTATTTTGCATCAATTGAAAGCTTTTGGTTAAGGTATTGTGTATATGACAAATATTTTACATCATTTGCATTATCAAAGGAATATAAATTGTATTAAACAATGTTACTTGATTTTACTATAGCAATGAAATGGTAGATATTATGGTTATGTTGATGAATTGTACAATATTTTCTATTATTAAACTATATTTTGAGAATATTATGTAACTAATGATATGTTGATGTAAGAAAATACTAGAGTATTTTTTTTCTTCAAGAGCTATTGGAAAGGAAAAATCGCAATATATTTGATTTTAAATATTTTGTCATTATAATTAGGGTGCATAAATTAAAAATAATTATTTAAAATATATTTAAAAATTGCTATAAAACAAAAATTTAACAAATTTTTATTTCTTAACATTTTTAACAAACCAACCATCATCAATAGTAATGGTAATAATTCATTCATCTTCACCAACTATCATAATTATAATGATTATATCAATTCTCATTTCTCACTATATTCATTCTCATTTCTATTCTCATTGTCTTCTATGTACCAAACACCTCCTTAGAATTTAGCGAGTAAAAGGATAAAGCATATAATGGAAACGAATATATTTAAAAAATCATTTAGGGGCATTTTCATATTATTATTTATAAAAAAATAATTGATCAATTTATATATTTTTAAAATTTTTACATAAATTATCAATTATAGAACATACATAATATTACTAAATAATTCTTTTTTAAGTAAAGAAAATGTATTAATTAAAGAAGTTGGACAAGGTAGAAATAAGGGAAGAAGAGGAAAATTTAAAGGAATGTATTTGAGGATTCATAGGAATTACTAGCAAAGCATAATCCATCAACGAAAAAGAAGCAACAAAAACAAACTTTTCTTTCTGAAAAGAAAAGGTTTATTTAACAAGTAAATAAAGATTAAATGTTTCAATTGGTAATCATATTTATTACTTTTATCTTTTTTTTCCTCTTTTTTTTCTTATCTATGAATTTGCATGGCCAATGATCTACACGTAGTTAAAGAATTCAAATGTTGGGATTTATTAAGTTATGAGATTTGATTTATTTTTATTGTTCAATCATAAATTATCGGATAGTATTTTATGATCATTTTTCAAGAATATGTCACATAATTGCTAAATGACTTACTAGTTTATTATTTAGTTACATCTTTAGCTAGATTAAATATTAAATTCGTAATTGATTAATCCCTCTAATCTTTTAAGTAACTAGCTACAGTTCTTAATATTTTGTGAATATTTTGTGCTACAGTTCTTAGATCCTAGGGAGAACAAACCATGAAATTAAATGCAATTGCTCTTGTCTTTATCATTATACTTTATCAATCTTTCTAATTCTTTAAGTAATTAAATCTTTAGAGTACTTCCGAGGCTATTTAGAAGTTAGGATTAGTTAGATTGTTTTTTTTCTCTCTAATTAACTATCATATAAGGAGAGATATGAAGTCCTCCAATATTGAATATTTAAGTTATAAATTGATATATAGTTAGATTGGTAATCATTACAAAATTTCCAAGTTAGATATAGACCTCCACCAAGGTTTATTTCTTATTGTCTTACTTATTATTATATTTGAATTATTCCTTAATTATATTATCATAATTGCTTCATAATAACCAAACCATATTTTTATTCTTATTCATAAGCACAAAACATGGCTAGCTAGTCTCTACTTAATTGTCCTTACTTCTATTACTATATAAAGGAGTAAAGTTTTATTTTTGGGTGCAGGTGAAAACATACCATATTTTAGCATCATTTCCAGGGAGTGATTCTACCTAATTTTGTTCTTTTGATTTTTCTGATTCATTTTATTTTCTTATCTTCATCTCCCTTATCTTATATGTTCAGTACTCGATCCTCTCATCAATTTGAATTACAGTTTAATTAAGAAATATGAAGAATCTTGTGTAGGTTAAGTAAAGAAGCTAGACATAGGTCATGAGAGAACAATTTCATTTCACATAGCGTTGTGTTCTTGTACATAAAGATTCACATAAGAACTTGAAAAAGTTCAATGCAGTATTCTCCAATATGAAGCTTTGAAGAATAATGAAAGAACAATTAAGTTGATAACTATTCTATTTTCGTTAAGAGACTTTGCTAAAAATTAGTTGTCCTACTTGCTATTGGGTTCAAATAATTTATGGAATAAGATGCAACAACCATTTTTTGAGAAATATTTTTCTATATCACAGGCTATAAATATAAGAAAGACAACATGTGGTATAAGGAAGTACAATAGGGAGACTCTGTATGTGTATAGGAGCATTTTAGGAAGATTTGTACAAGCTTCCCATATTGTTAGATTAGTTACTAGTTCATTTTTTTATAAATGGTTACTACTAATGGAGAGAAATATGGTAAATATTGCAAACAGAGAAGCATTAGCAGACAAGATTCCTAAGATTGCTAGATATCTAATTTTGAATATGATTGTAAATTCCTAAAACTTTGGTATAGAATAGGATGCACTAAGGAGAAGTGCGAATGAGGTGAGTACTTCCTGTACTGAACAATAGTTATCTAACCTCGCCTATCATGTTAGACAAATGGTTGTACAAAATGTATAATAAGTAAAAGCTTATGGAATATATACTATAGTTGGATATCTAACTGAAATATACACAACATTTTAATATAGAGCAATTATGTAAGTCAATGTAATTGGAATATTTCTAAGGCCATAAAGTTATTATGATCCTATCTTTGACATATTTAATCCAGGTTAGTGGTATCATCTAAATTTCAGTTATAGAAATACGCAAACAGGATGAATAATTATTTAAAGTAGGCAATAACGATTTTAACTTAGATAATACTATATTTGGAGGATATAGATAAGTCACTTTCCTTGAATACCAATTATAATAACGGAAAAGATCCAACATTTAGATTTTTGAAATTTTAGGTAAGTTAATTGGCAACTATGATGAGCCATATGGAAGCTCAAGTTGAAGGGAAGCTACTATCTCAAATTATTGTCAAAACAAAGAAAAATTGAGTGCAATAATGTTAAGAAGTAGGAAGAAAGTTGAGGAACCATAAAGGACAATCTTTAATGTAGATGAAAAAGTTGTAGAGAAAGAAGACATTACCACTAAACATAAATGTAAGTTTCCTCCTCTTTTTACATATAAAAAAATTCTCTTTTTCTTAATAAATTGACAAGGCTAAAGAAAGAAGAGAATAATAAAGAGATTTTGGATACATTTTGAAAAATTAAGGTTGACCTACCCTTCATAGATTCCATCACGTAAGTTCCCAAGTTTGCTAAATCTCTTAAAAATTATGCTCTAATAAGAGAATATTGTACCGCAATGAGAAGCTAAAGATGGGTGAAACTAGCAAAGGATTAAGGACTGAAATATAGGAAATTAAAAAACCAAGGATTATTAGAATAAAATATAAACATAAAACAACATAGTTAGAAACTTTACATGGTTGGTGCAAAAATGTATAGAAAGATGATGAAACAAAGGTATTTCATTCATACTTTTCAATGAGCACAGGAGAAGGCTTTTATACTAATATTATTTGCCCTATTTGCTAAGTCACTATCTACTTGTAACAGAAAAAGATGTTGTACAGCTAAGGGGAGAAAACAGTTTGTACAGAAGGACGAATGGGAGAATAAAAGAGAGGATATTCGGTTGCCAGGGGTTGCTGATGTGGCTGAACCAACAGAAGGGAGGACTCCAAGCTTTGTGGCCCATGGCCCGAACCCGAAAATGAAAGGCTAAAAGGGCAAAATTATTTATGTCATTTAACAGTTGGGAATAAAAGATTTTAGAACAACAAAAGTGTTAACTGAAACAATAAGAAGACATATGGAAAACAAAGAAAGGTGAGAAATTAAGTGTTGAGATAAATGAGAATATGGAAGAATATAAAATAAGGTGCATAAAATAAGAAGAAAAAGTTTATAAAATGACTTGTACATACAAAGAAACAAAAATATAAAATGGCATTGATGAATTATGGGGATATATAGCCAACCAAAATGTAAGAGGTTCAAAAAATAAAACATAACGTGTTGCATCAAATGGTTTTCTCAAGAAAGTTATATTTTGTTATGATTCTTTCAACTCGTAGCATCTGGTTTTATTCTAATGGTAATGGGTCATTAGATCATAAGCTTTCAATTATTCCAACTATTTCCTTTTACTCATATTCAACTCTTTCTATGTGAAGATTTAATTTAGATTTTCGTGCTCTATATACATCTCACATCTTTCACCATATTATTAATTCCTTTAAATATTTAAGAAAAATATTACTATTACAAACTCTAAATCATGTATGGGGTAAATTTCTTCATAGGAATTTTGCTATCTAAATAAATAATTCATCACCTTTCCATGTTGTATAATAAATTCCCCTTAACCTATTTTTTGAGAAATCACTAAACGTAGTGAAATCACCACTATCAATAGGTGTAGTAAGTATATGAGTTATTATCAATCTCCTTATTTACCCCTAAAAGCTCTCCTTACACACTATTACTGACTGAACATTTACCCCTTCTAATTTAATCAAATTTAAAGGTTCAACAATCTTGGAGAATCCTTTCATAAATTTCCATTAATAATACATAATATCAAAAGATTAGGTACCTTAGTAATTATACTAAGATTTTTTCTAGATCTACTATTCTTTCCCTATTTTATAACACATCTTACTTTTCTCTAACTTAGTATATGAATAATGCTTCCTCAACTTTTGTAGTAAGATCCTCAAATGCTCTAAAGCACTCTTCACTCTTAGAATAAATGAATGTATCATCTTTGAATACTACTATAAATTGATTTGGAAAGGACTTGAACACTTGGTTCATCTAATCAATAAAAATGATAGGAGCATTAATTAATACAATTGGCATCACCAAGAACTCATAATAAGCATATCGAGTCATAAGGCTATCTTTGATACATCCACTATCTTGATCCTTAGCTGGTGGTAGCCTAATCTCATATCAATCTTTAAAAATATCTTAGCTCTATGCAATTGTTCAAACAAATAATATATCATACATAAAGGATAATGATTCTTCACTATAGGATAATGATTCTTCACTATCATACCTATTCGACTCTTTATAGTTAATGCATATCCTTATTATAGATCTATCCTTTTCTTCGCAAAAAGTAATGGTACACCCAAAAAAAGATACAATTACTTTATTGTAACCATTATCTAACAATTCATATGGTTGCTCCTTCAAATCTTTAAATTTAGTAGGTGAAAAATGATAAGGGGTCTAAGAAATTAGACTATTACCTAGAGTAATTTCAATAACCATAACCTACCTCCCTATAAGGAAATAAACCCAAAAAATCCAAAAAACACACTAAAAAACTCTATCAACTCAAGAATGTTTCCTAACTCCTTTCTCTTCTAAAGCATCCACCGAGGCCAAACCTTTAATTTTTTGGATGTTAAAGTCTACCTACTTCTATAAAAAATCTAAGGAAGAATAATATCCTTCTATAAAAAATCTAAGGAAGAATAATATCCTACTAACCAAATGGTAACTAAAAACAATTATATTTGTAACAAACGTCCAATTATCTTAACTATTTATTTGAAAGGACTTCACAAAGCTCATATTATCGACATGTCTCAAAAATATATTATGGCCACTCTTTGAGCCATATGATTGGTTGTTGTATTCTTAATTATAATATGCTCCATTATAACATCACATTTCTAGACAAGTTCTTTTATGGTACTCGCCTTAGATATTTAGACTTTGTGACATTCATATTATGATTGTTAAATAATAATGTTAAAAGATTATCATAATACAAATGGATATATTTAGAAGTATCCACATATAATTTTGAAATCAAGTTTAATAAAAGGTCATAAAAATTTTCTTAACACTCTTCTATGATGCAACATCATATGTTAAGAAGATTATTTAATCTAATTTGGACTTCTTATCATCTGAACATTAAAAAAAAATATAAATAGGTATAAACCATCATATCAAGTTCCTCAAACTTTTTGTGTAATTGACTTACGTGTGTTGTACATGTATGTATGAATGCTGCTACTAGATTTTTAGTATTACAAATCTATTACTCACTAATTAAGTGCTCCTGTTGTTGGTACGTAATGTAATAGTAAGTAAGGGTTAAATCCCACGAAGAATTGATATGGATTAAAAAAACCTAACATCATTACTTAGCAAGTATAATAATAATAAAAAAAATTTAAATATATTTTGAATAATAAAATCTAAAAATAAAACTAAAAACTAGACAATAGCCAACAAAATCAACGTTAAGATAATTTGTTAAAAGAGAATTCAATCAAATAATTATAATTATATCAGTAAATACAATATTATTTATTATATTTTGAATTTTTTTATAAAACAAAGTCAGAAGGAACTACATAGAAAAGAATATGATAGGATCGTATTCTACAAGTGATACAATATAAGGAAAGTGAAGGCTAGATGTCTAAAGAAGAGTATAATAATTATATAAGTACAAAACTTTCTTTAAATTTTAAGTTTATTTATTTATGTAGTTCTGACTAATAATAATTGAATTAAATATTGATTTTGTTTTTAAAAATTTAGAACAAGTTGTAGGAGTTGTTACAAACATCAATGTTTAACAAAAATGAGCCCGATATAGATGACATCTGCAGCAAGGTGCTTGATATAAGATCCGACTACATCAAAAGTCTTGGGTTTAGGCCTAAGTCAATTATTTCATGATCATCAAAATCAACATATGTTGACTGTTTTTAAGAAAAAAAATCAATTACTTAAGGCTAAATTAGAACGTAACAAACAAAATTTACAATGTTATAGAAAAAGTTGACCAAGCTTGAAAAGTTGGTCAAAAAATTACTTGGCTCGAATTATATAAGTAGTGACAATAAAAACAAGTCTTAGTCATTAAACTAATATTTCTATTTTTAATTTTGTATATAAGTACTTTTAAAATTGTAATTAATATTTAATGGTATTTTATTGTTTATATAAAATGCTTCTAATTTTCAATTATTTTTATTATATTTTTGTATAATAAATTATAAAATAAAAAATCTAAATATTAAATACAATAACATGGATTAAACATATCACCAATAATTATAATTAACATGATAAAATATTTAACAATAATGTATACCAGAAATTTCAAAACGTAACCTAAAAGATTTGACTATGTTTTCAAAAATGTAGCTAAAAACATTTGATTACACTTATGAAATCGTCGTCAATAAATTTTAGCCATGTTTCAAAAAATGTAGCAAAAGAAATTTGGCTACATGTCCAAAATTTGAGCATAATTAATCAACTACCGAGCTTTTTACATCGGTAGGCATGATGGTTCAGAATATCTAGTCAACTTTTCATCAGGAGGACCTGGACGAATCTTGGTAACATAGTATTAAGGGTCCTACTTCATTACACTGAATCTTGTCAACTTGTTATATTCTAAATTGTTTGAATGTATTAGCTAGCTAACATTAATGTAGAGTCGAGAATAATTTGAACTACAAAGTTATCGGAGTCATTCGTCAATGCCAACGTCTCCACCATGTGACTTTTTAAGGAAATGGCTCAACTGATGGTGGAACATTTTTTTACCTTCTTTAGGTCAAGAGTTTTTGAATCCTAAGTCGAATGTGTTCTCTAATATTCTCCTTTAAACCTGAAAACAAATGCTTTTAACTCATTAATATTAATTGAATTAAATTTATGTAAAAGTTTTTAATTAATTATTATATAATTGTGAAAATTTATCTAATAAATACTGAAAACGTAAATCAAATATATATATAGAATAACCTTTAAGTAACAAAAACTGTTCACTGTATTTGTAAGTATAATAAACATATACCTGCAATTTGATAGAGACAGCAATTTAAATCCTTAATTGCATTACTTACATCAATTATAACCTAGAAGGCAATAATTATAATTTAGTCAAAGTAGCAAAATAAAGAGATACAGCGGACTCGTACCTTTGCTTCTTGAAGATACCAGGGCTAGTACCTATAACAGTTACGGAAGCATTTCGAAGTGATTCCAAATGAGTGAGTGATGGCCAATGATTCTAGCGAATGTGGTATGCTGGATACTTGTACAAAGACCGCTGGAAATTGTTGCTTTTGAGACAAAACCCTAGTGTATTGTAGGGAGTAAAATAACAGGAAGTTGTAGCAAAAACGGATTCTTAAAGCTAAACCGAAAGGTGAAAGGTGGTGAACATGAGCAGATCAATATTATGATTTTAATATAAAATTGGAACCCCTCAAATGAAGGGAAAAGTGAGAATCCCATGGTGTACGTTGTTGATTCTGCCACCTACGGCTAGCTTATGTTGAATTAAGATATTCATTGGAAAATAATTAAACTCATAAGTGACCAAATCAAAGATACTATTCTAAAGTCTGGTCCACTGTGTAATGACCTTTCATTCCTCATTCATCGGGAACTAAAGACAAGGAATCTGACTCTGATACTTCTTTTGTCCACTATTGACGGTAATGACTTCCACTTATAAATGACAAAAGCTCATCAGGTGCTCCGTTTGTTTGTGTCATTTAAATAAAATAGAAGCCTTCTATGCGTGCATCATGAGCTTTCGGACCGTTTTTGTTTTTTTAAAGAAAAAAGTACATCAAATACTAATTAGAAGGGAGAAATTGCGCCCCAACTGATCTTCTAAAAGAAGATTCTGGCATCCTAATAGTGGAACATCAAAATAAGTGATCTCAATGTCGCTAGGACAGGCCTGGGTAGCGAGCCAATCCGTGCATCTGTTGCTCTCTCGGTACACATGCTGATGAACAACAGTCCAGTTTCTAATGAGAAGCTCGAGGATACCCGTGAGAAGAGGGTTGTCGGACTGAGAGCGGGACGACACAGAAGAAAGGACCTGATGCACACCCATCGAGTCCACTTCCAACTCAATACGACGAAAGCCTAATCGCCACGCCATGGTGAAGCCTGTGTAAACTGCCCAGAGCTTCGCTACCTGTGGGGAGCACTATCCTATGAACTGAGAGAATCCACCAAGCCAAATACCGGCACTGTCTCGAAGGAGTCCTCCAGCGGAAGCCGTGAACTGTGTGCTATTGCTAGCCCCATCGGTGTTCAACTTGATCCAACCGTCCTGGGGCCGTCGTCAACCAATCCGGTGCTCCTGTCAAGAGCGGAGTCCGATACTGCCCAGACGGCGGACCCCCAAGGCCTGCTGC
>JAJMLV010000006.1:26267041-26278508 GCA_027123465.1 Erythroxylum coca
CTAATGAGTATATTTTTGCTAGTGTGATTACTTCTTGTTTAATGGTGGGAGAGTTGATGATGGTCACGGGTTAGTGTTGAAGTTTGGAGTTTTGTTTATCAAATATGTAAGGAACACTCTTGTGTATATGTATTCGAAGTGTTCCTATATCCAAGATGCACTGTCGGTTTGCAATTCATTTGTAGGAAATGATATACTTTATTTGAACTTTGATCCTTTCAATTCTTCCTAGTTTTGCCTTACATTTCTTGCCACAACCACAAACAATTCGGCTACTTGAGTCCAAAAGATGTAGGCTTCTATCGACATGTCTACATATGTGTGCCTTAATGCATTGGATGATGTGAATATTATCACTATTTTAGATTATCTGAATTAGTATAGCAAAGTCAGGGTGTATCTAATGCGAAAATGAGCCCACGTTTATGCTAAGACAACTAATTTCTCTAAAAACATACATTCTTCTGTTTTTTGTTTTTTCTCAAAAAAATTATTGAAAATTGTTGATGCTTTTTCAGGGCTTTCTCTTTTCATCTGATAGTTGATTATAATATAGTTTTGTACATCATACAGGCTACTTTGTCCAAGTCAACCAAAAATAAAAGTCCTGCTATTTGGATCATAATCTGCAATGGCCTCTTAAGTACTAACTCACCTTTAAAACTTCATTTTTATGATTAGAGCAAAAGAATAGAAAAGAATAATGCATTATGGAAAAGTTCATGTACTATTGTTCCAAAAATGTGTGTTGTTCCTTATTTTTCTCTTTGATTCTTAAGGGAGTAAAATACAACAATACACATACACACACACATATTTAGACCATGCCTCACCCTTTTGCTACTTATAATAATAATAATAATAATAATAATAATAAGAATAAGAAGAAGAAGAAGAAGAAGAAGAAGAAAATTAGTTTTGTATAATAATAATATCAATAACAATAAAAATGATGATGATGATGATGATGATGATGATGATGATGATGATGATGTCATAAGAAGAAAATTAATAATAACAAGGAATTTAATAATAAAAATAAGAATAAAATTAATTGATAAAATTAATAATAATAAAAATAATAATGAGTAGAAAATTAATAATAATAATTAATAAGAAGAAGAATAATTATTAATAATAAGAATAGTAAAAATAACAATAACAACAATAACAACAACAACAACAATAATATTTTAGTGCTTTTGTTAGTTATTTCTTTATCATTTTAAGTTTATATTCTCAAACCAAATATTAATATAGAAATTATTTATTTATTCTATTCATTGAATCAAACAATGTAATACTTATTTTATTCTATTTCTCATTTTTTCTATTTTTAAAAATAACTATTCTATTCCTTATGTATTCCATTTCTTGAGCTGATATTGAAAAAATCAGACCTCAAACTGTCCAAACCTAAAAACTAAGCTAGCTTGAGCTTCTAAAAACAAAAAGGTAATACACTATTCTCCGTAGTGCAAAGAGCATTAACTTTTTTCCTTTAATATAATAATATATATTATTTATTTATTTTGTCAAAAAGAAGTGCTTAATATAGTTTTTTCGGTTTGTTTGTTTTGGATTCTCCTCTTTTATGCTCTCACAATCCTTAGTCCTTCAGAGACAAGTTACCAAGCCGCTGTATTAACCACTTATATTTATACAAAATCAAGTATCCACTTAAAGTAAACTTGTTAAACCGAGATTAATTTAGTAGTAAAAGATGAGTAATTATAAGTAATTAAATAATTTTAGTGTCACAAAATATAAAAATTCAACAGGCTAATTATGAAATTGTAGGTTCACTGTCTTTTTTAAAAAACTTTTTGAATGGCCTTTGATGATTTCAAAAGTCATTAATTAGCACTAGCGTTAAAAAGAAGAATCTAAGTGGGACCGATACACTTTTGAACAACCAAAAAGATCATTTGAACTTTCAAGTATCCATGACATGTTACTATCACAACTGCATCGCGTATCCTCGAACCATTTTCATCTGAAAAGTTGCTTTGTCCAATATTAGACGACTGCAAGAACAGTTGCTTTCAGTCTTTCAGAAGAAGAAGAAGAAAAAAAACAAACAAAACCACAGAAAGACAATCGCTAAACTTAATTACGTCCATAAACTTTAACTTTCAGTTCCCATGGAACCACAAATTCCTTCACATGACAAAAAGCAACTTCAAAAAGCTCGTCCTTTACCACTAAGCTGTATCTTGGTCGTCTCATGTTGTCTGAATGTATAATTTATCAACAACATGACAGAAACGTCTTTCAGGTGACAAAGAAGAATCCTTGCTTCCAGCCTTAAAACCTTCTAAGATTATCATATGATTATTAAAGAAGGAGACAGCGCAGCTAATACATTGGCTTTAGGCCACATTTAAAATCAATCTGTTTCCTTTGAGTTGGTAGGCAGCTGTAAGTGAAGAGAGAATACAGAATAGTGTGACTGATAATTATGGGAAAGCTCTTATTCCATGCATATTAGGAAATGTAAAGGTCTATTATCTTGCCTATGTGGAGGATACTAATTGGGCACTAGTTGTGTTGATCAAGTCAAGATTCGCAGACATAGGTGTGTATTAGGACCAAATTAAGTGGTGGTCCAATTTAATCCTTTTATATATATGCGTATTCCAGTCGGCTTCTAGTTTGTCGTCTTCATACTGTTCAATAATTGGCCTTTTCTGCATCTTTTTACCCGCTCCGTGGTGGTTTCGTCATGGATTTAAGTTCTTTTTGTTATGGTAGTCTCTTTCGTCAATTGAATATGTTCATGTGATAAACTATTTTTAACCCAACACGTTATTATCTAGCAGATCATTAGAACCTCAACCAACAGGAGTCTCACTGGTAGGAAGGTAGAAGAAGCATTAATTACGGTTCAAAATTTGGTGATGTAAGAAATAACTCACATATACTTATATGTCTTGAGTTATCTTTCTTTCTTTTACAGAGTTTTTGATTCTCTTCGCTAGAATAGGGTTTCTCTATCGAGTATACGAAAAAGTAAGAGCCTACTTCTGGGACGAAGGGTATTCCATGGATTGCCTCCTTAACGAAGAAAAGTAGTCCCGCCATGCTTATCTCTAAATTATTTTCGGCATCGAACAGACGTGATACCCTTTTCGATTATCTATTGAGAAAGTTCACTATTTTCTATATCAACGATCGAGAGATAGCCCCTATTCATACTAATATCTGCTCGCGTAGTAAAAGAGAAGGATGATTGACGCATTAATTCAAAACTATTCTAAAGTTCGATTGTTGCACCATCAGAAGTGGTCCATATACTCTTTGAAAAGATGCTTTTGGCAAGGATACTAGCTAGAGAAGAGAGGGTGGCAAATTGGTAAGTAAAAAAGTAGTTGTTTACCCTTAAGATGGCATCAATAATCAACTTATTCCAATTACAAAGACATAAGACATTACACTAGGTAGGAAAGCCATGTGCTTAATTCTCGACAACTAATTCACCCTTTCCAAACGAGTTAAAATTTGATAGCAGAGACATCGTCGTAAGATTTTGCAAAGCCATGTTAATGGGCATCGGAGTTTCTGTGAGATTAGGAATTATGTCCGGCTGAAGTTACTGTGAGAAATTATACATGACTGATCATTGTCGAAAGCATTTCCAAAACTTGAGAAATAGAGAGATTGGCTTGTAACATGTAGAGTAGACCTTATCACATATTTTGGATTGTTCATGAAAAGGTAAAAATAATATTTTATTTCGATTCTATTCCAACTTTTGAAGCAATTTTTGTAGTTAAAATGAGCTCCAATTTTTTAGGACCTTTATGGAAATTGTTTACTAATATCTGGTTAACGTCTTTCAATAATTTTTTCAGAATATAAATACTCTTAACGAGTCAAAGAATCCGTATGTTTATGATTGATATGAGTAACTTCAAGAGACCTTAACCTTCATATATAGCTTCCATATTGGATTTCTCCCATTACAAACTCGATGTAGATCTGGTTCATACTGATCAAGATTTATTTTTCTCCTAAACTTTGATCTATTGATTTGGATTATTTATTGAGTCACTTTATTACCTTTATTTGGATCAAATTATATAATTTAACTAATAAGTTATTGGAAAAAAATAAAAAATATAATTAAATATTATCCAACTTTACAGGAAAAGTCTAAAAAGTCCTACACGTTTGTCCTTCTACTATTCGATTCGAAAATACATACGCTTATAATCATGACATCCCTAAGTGGCTACACCTTATCTGGATTATTTGAAGACCATAACGACAAGATTTGACTGATTTAATGATTCTCTTATACTCTTTCCACTTAAAATGGAATGAATAATTAGGGAACCATATTCTCAAACAATAAGGATGGAGAGGAGGCATCACAAGGAGAATCTGGATTCAGAGGTGGTCTTTTAAAGAGACATAAATGCGTTTAATATGAATTTGCGACTCTCCTATATATAGACTGGGGAGGCACAACACAAGAGAGGCATAACGATTCATTGAGTAAATATTCCCATCTCTCCCTCATTCTTCTTTCTCGCTACTTCAGACATTAAGGAGCTGTTTAACAAGGCAGGGCCAATAGTATAGTAAATTTTGAGAACAGAGGGCATGAAGGTAATTTGAGAGTTTCGTTCGTTCATCTTTTGCGTCCTTTTTTATTTTCTATTCGTGCCATTTTCTGGAAAGCATTTCCCGACATCAGCTTTTAGTTTTAAGAGCAATATCTGTTTTTACTTTTCTCAACGTGATTTAAGGTAGAGTTTACCACAAATATGATCGAACCATAATGGGGTAATCTACTAGTAGTTGTTGGTTATCTCTGACCAACGTCTAGTTGGTTCTCCTGTGTCTTTATCTTGACTAGAAAAAGAGGGTTTTCAGATAGTTCATGGTAAATTAGACTTGACTTTTCTTTTTTAAGTTCGATGTGATGGAAGAAATGAGAAGAATAAGTTGAAATTTTTAGTGAGAATTCGTCTTAAGTAACAATGCTTGTAGAGATAGGTCATTGTGAGCTCAGGTAAAACGTTGGCTTATTGCTCTTCTCGTAATCATGCGATTGTCATTAAAACTCACCTGATTCCCCGAGACCAGGTTTCTTATACTTACCCTGTCGCTAATGGAGCAACAAAAAAGGTGAGATACTAAAGTTATATATATACGGGAAAGAATGTTAATTTTACTATCAATCAAAGCAATATTAAACCTTGGGGTGTCCTTTTATTCTTTGATGACAATAACTAAAGAAGTAGGGAGCTTGTGACAAAACAAAAGCCACTGACTATGAGCTTCAACCAATATTCCAATTTGGCGGAAAGAAAGGCTTTGTCTGCGGAGAAGAGATGATGTTAGATATTTGGTCTTCTAGAAGCTAAAGAATGTATTGCCTAGGACTGTACCAAACTTTACCTACTATCTCAACTATTTCTTTCCTTAAGACATGCACAGAACAGTAGGGACTAGGGAGGGGTGTGCTGGGAGTGGAGTGGGATTTTCATTCACCAAGACAGCAACATGTGGCCTCTGCATTCCTCATGGCTCCGTTATATATACACCGTTCCCATACTCACATACACTGTCCCTCTCTTCATTAATCTCACTTCTTTTATTGTGTTGAAGCAGAAGCACCGAAAAAGAGGAAAAAGTCGAGAAAAAAAAAAAATTCTGAATCCATTTGGGTTTGGTCATTCTTGGGAGGTGTAGTTTCAGTTACTGAGAATTTAAGAACTAACCAACAACTCTTAACTAAGACGCTTAGCATCACTTTCTTCATTTCTCCTGCTCCGTCCATCTGTTTACTTTTACTTCTCTGTTGTGTCTTCAACTCGTAAGAAGATGGCGGAAAACCAATTCTCCAAGATCAACCTTCAACCATTCGATGTCGACGTCCAACAACAACAGCAAGCTAGCTCCAAATGGTTCGACGATGATGGCAAGCCCAAGCGAACTGGTACACCATCCAAACCTCTCCATTCATCGAATACCAATCTTGATTATCTGTTTTTGGTCGTGATTCTGATTCTGATTCTTTCTTCTTATTCCTTTTTTTTTTTTCCTAATGTCGTTTGTTTGCTTAACCAGGAACTGTTTGGACTGCAAGTGCTCATATCATAACAGCTGTGATTGGCTCTGGAGTCTTGTCCTTGGCTTGGGCCACCGCTCAGCTTGGTTGGATCGCTGGTCCAGCAGTCATGTTCTTATTCTCTTTCGTCACTTACTACACTTCTACTCTGCTCTCTGCTTGTTACCGTTCCGGTGATCCTGTTAATGGCAAGAGGAATTATACTTACATGGACGCTGTTCGAAGCAATCTCGGTGATTTTTCAGTTCTCTACAAGAGTGTTTACGCCAAGAATTGTGTTTTTCCGAGAGATTTTTTCTCAACTGTTGTCCTTTTTGCATTTTCAGGTAGTGGATATGTGAAAATATGCGGGATGGTTCAGTATGTCAATCTTTTTGGAGTTGCCATTGGTTACACCATTGCGTCGTCTATAAGCATGATGTGAGTCCTTATCTTTGAAGAGTTCCGCTTTCGGTTATTGTTCCTGTGGGCTAATGATCCTTTTGGGATCCTGATGAAACAGGGCAATCAAAAGGTCTAATTGTTTCCACAAAAGCGGCGGCAAGAACCCATGTCGCATGAACGCCAACCCTTATATGATCGCGTTTGGTGTTGTGGAGATCATTTTCTCTCAAATTCCTGACTTCGATCAACTATGGTGGCTATCCATTGTCGCTGCAGTCATGTCCTTCACTTACTCAATCATTGGTCTCGGACTTGGCGTAGCTAAAGTTGCAGAAACTGGCAAAATCAGGGGAAGCCTGACGGGAATAAGCATTGGCACTGTGACTGAAACCCAGAAAATATGGAAGAGTTTCCAAGCACTTGGTGATATAGCTTTCGCCTATTCTTACTCCATCATTCTCATTGAGATCCAGGTATAAAAACACACTTCTCGTCGTAAAGTTTTCCTCCTTACATGGATAGATTGATGTGTCCTACTTCTAATCTCAGGATACGATCAAGTCCCCTCCATCGGAAGCCAAAACAATAAAGAAAGCAACACTGATCAGTGTCGCAGTCACAACATTTTTCTACATGCTCTGTGGCTGCTTTGGATATGCAGCTTTCGGAGACATGTCTCCTGGAAATCTTCTCACTGGTTTTGGATTCTATAACCCATATTGGCTACTTGACATAGCCAATGCTGCCATAGTAATTCATCTTGTTGGTGCGTATCAAGTCTACAGCCAACCACTCTTCGCTTTCATTGAAAAAGGGGCAGTGAGAAGATTCCCAGATAGTGAGTTCATTACCAAAGAAATCAAAATTCCTATTCCTGGTTCTCGCCCTTACAAGCTCAACCTCTTCAGATTGGTGTGGAGGACAATTTTTGTGATCATTACAACTGTGGTTTCAATGCTTCTCCCCTTTTTCAATGACATTGTTGGTCTTCTTGGAGCACTGGGATTTTGGCCACTGACAGTCTACTTTCCAGTTAAGATGTACATTGCTCAGAAGAAGATACCAAAGTGGAGCATAAGATGGCTGTGCCTTCAAATCCTAAGCGCTGCTTGTCTCGTTATCACCATAGCTGCAGCTGCTGGCTCTGTTGCCGGTGTTATTAGCGATGTGAAGTCTATCAAGCCATTCCAGACCACTTACTAGATCAACACCGAACAAAAAATAAGGAACCAACAACTAGGAATTTTTAGCTCTTGTCAATGTTCATAACCACCAATGAACTGGTCAAGTTATTTTATTCTGATGTAGCCTTGTGGTATTTCATTTTCTTCGTTGCTTCTTCAAGGAAAAAGGAAAGGCTGGACCAAGTAACCAAAATCAAAGAAAAAGACAATCCCCTGTCGCTCATTCTGTATCCCAGATTGATCTTTTTAATTTCCAATACGAATTTAAAACTACATGCATAACGTTTTCTCCTTTTTATAGCAACTTAATTCTATATAAATAAGTTCGCTTCCTACGGAGTGAGAGAAGGGTTGATCTCATCATCATCCATATTCAAAATATTTGATTAATTTGACCTAGAATAAGGTACAGTAGTCCTTATATACATGGACAACAAACACAGAACAATCTGAAGTTGGGTAATTTAGTTCTTGTCTTTGATATAGTTATCTACTGTTTATCCTTTATGATAAACTAAACTGTAGGTGTCTAATACTTGTCCTTTGGTGGAAGTTGTGACCGAAGCTTGGAAAGAAATTTGACAAATGGTTATTTAGGTAGAACATTGAATATCTGAGCCGACGACGAGACAACGCAACACCCACTGGAGTTCCTTGTTGATAGGCACAGACCATTTAATCTAAACATAAACGCAGCTTTGAATTCAGATTCAGTTGAAGACTAGGCAACAGTCTTTTGTTTACTCGATTTCAAGCAAGTAAATTATTGCCAAGAAAAATAAGAAATCCTCCCTAGCCCAATGTGTATCATTAAGGGCAGTTAATTAATAAGCGACCATTTGCCGATAAAAAAACTCATAAAAATTGTAACCTATAAATGCAACAAGTCCTTTAAGTACTTAAAAATATATAGTTGCTGGTTGATCTATGAACTGATTGGCCGGGCCAGGATGTTGGAGACGTGTGTGTTTCCAGCTCAGAGCTTATCAGTGGGTACCTACGTTAGGTGGCAGAAGCCTGAGATAGGTTGGGTGAAAGTCAATAACGATGGCGCTACGAACCCCACTTCCTACCGAGCTTTCTCCGGAGGACTGATCCGGGATTGCTATGGAGAGTGGCGAGGCGGATTCCAACAAAACATAGAGCAGGGTTTGCCGGTTATTGCGAAATTATGAGGGGTCCTCTTGGGGCTCAATCTGGTCTGGGACCTAGGATTTCACCGAGTTGTTCTCGAAGTCGACTTCCTTGAGGTTCTTAATCTCCTCTCTGCTCCTCTTGGGATTCTGACTGAGTTTTCTGTTTTGGTGACAGGTATACACCAGCTGTTGCAGCGGGAGTGAACGGTTCAGCTGCAGCACGTGTTCCGGGAAGGAAACCAGTGCGCGGACAATCTCGCTCGCTTCATTAGGGTGTGCAGTCCGGATCTCTCTTTACTGCACGAGTCCCCTTTTGGAGTTTAGGATATCCTTCGCCGCGATGCGCAAGGCGCTATGTACCCATGAGCGTTAATTTAGTGTTGTATTTTCCCTTGTGTAATAAAAAAAGAAGTTATCTAGTCTAGTGAGTGTGACATATTATAAACTTACCTATATTTGATAATTTCTTGAGAATTCCAAATCGTATCTCAAGACTTTGATAAGGAAACACCAACAGTAGAACTTCTATGCAGAGAAAATGATTTAGTGTGCCTAAATCTTTTAGCGAAAATTCTGTAGATAACTTAGTAATAATTGAATCAATGAATATTTGTAATAATCACGTCATCATCATATGCTAACAAAAAGCAGCAAAAACCATCCTTGTCATAAATAAAAATTGATGAATAAGGATGTAAGCCAACAAATCCAAGCAAAACAAGAAAATTACTCGAATGTTGAAATCATAATCGAGGAGCTTGTTTAAGACCATATAGTAACATTCTTTTCTTTTTGAAAAATGAAAACTTAATTAAGCCATAAAAAGTTAAAAAGCAAATGTTTTACAAAAGACTCCCAAGAAGAGAGTGTACATACACATGTTTACCATGCCACAAGGCATTACAAGATTTGCAAATACGAAAAATTAGTTACATCTCCAAATCTCAATACAAGTTGATCCTAGTGCAAGTTTGTCACATAAGGTAATTAAGTGAATTCTATTGGCATTAAGGTAAGGTAATTGTTCATATCTTCTTTCCTTGTTATGGAAATTGCATCTGCTTCTTTCATTCCATATGTGTAGCATCAAGTAGGATAAAGCTATGTGATAACACCATTTGTGATCTTTCTTGATATGTTATAAGTTTAAACTCTAGCTTATGATCTGATGCCACTCCTCTAGTCCATTATTGATTGAGTATTTCTTAAGTACTATTTTATGGGCTCCACATTTGTATTTGCATTTGAAAAGAGGTGTGAAGTGCTCTCCAACTGACTTCTACAAAGGTTGCACCAATTTTTCAAGTAATTAAACTTGTTTAATATGTTAATAATGGGTAGTTTCTCCTTTATAGCCCTCCATAAAGTTGTAGTTGTTCTAGGAAGATTGTATTTGCAACATACCAATTTTTACCATGAGGCATTCCAGAGGTTCTGCTTAAAAAGTTTTCTGCATGATGTATTCTGTATATTCCATTAGCAGTAGGACACCACCAATTTTTGTCTTCCAAATTAACCTGTAATTCTACAATGTTGACCTCCGTTTGAATATTGCTATCATTTATTCTTATAAGGATGTCATTCTTAACCATCATTGCATTTGATAGGTTTTGATTGCCTAGAATAATGCCTTTTAATACAATTAGCTCAGCCTTATTTTCAAGAGGACCATCAAATATATCCAATTGTCAGTTCATCCTATTCCCTCCTATCTTCCTGATGTGATTTCTAATAAAGCCTCTCCATTTGAGAATCTCCTTTAATGTAGCAGATACATTCCTAGATGTGAGATCAATTTCCTACACTACAAGAAAATGACATTTTAGTGACAAAAATTACCATTCGAATGTGAAGGTTTTCCATCAACAAGTGAATTTGCTAACGGAAATTACTGACCACATGAGTCATCGGAGAAACGGCCATTGGTAATCTTTAGCGATAGAATAGAAATATTTTATTGGTAATTTACCGATGGACAATTTTATTTCCATTGCTACATATAGGGACTTAAGTCCATCGGTAAACCGAAATATCATGTTGATAAATATTACTAACGGATAAAGTTTTGAAAATCTATCAGAACATTTAACAACGGTAAGTTGTGTCCTGTGAGTAAATTTAGCGAGAAATTTTATATGTACATTGGTAAATTTAGTGACGGTCAAGGTGTTGAGTTTTTATTGGAAAAGTTAGTGACGGTATATTTTTCCATCAGTAAATGTTCTTATTCTGTCAGTAAATTTAATACTAAATGTACTAACAGATATTATAATTCCGTCAGTAAATGCAATGAGATTTTTTTTAATTTTTCATACATTTAAGTTGTAAATTTAATCTTGATTGGTAATTTTATCATTGATATTTAATTTCTACAGTTATCTTGTGATAATATATTGAATTTTTTAACATTTGATTTATCTAAATAATAAGTTGAATGATAATATAAAGTAAAAATTATCTTAATTAATAATAAAAGTTATTATCTACAACAATAAATATGTAATTCATACAAAATGACTTGAGAGTAGCAAAACTAAGCTATACAGTTGGTGAAGGTAGATGGTCTAACTGCTACGATAGGGTACTGCCCCTCCCCTTCAACTCATCCATCTCATTACGGAGTTTAGCTATGTAATCCATCAGTCTCTCTACTGTGCTCTTAAGTTGAACGACTCTCTAAT
>JAJMLV010000006.1:26459377-26471975 GCA_027123465.1 Erythroxylum coca
GGAAGGAAACAAGATAACTACCAGAAGAGATAAAAGATAATTGCTATCCTAAGTTAAAAGATAATACTAAACCAATGATATCCTTAATTTGTAGATGAGATAAGATTATTACGCCTTGAATAAGGCTGACCTATGAAGGAGTTTGTAACAAGAGACCTGTTTCCAGTCACTTGAGCTCAGCCCCATCGAAATCACTCTGTATCACCAGGAAGTTACAACCCAAAATCACACAGAAGTACCCATAATATGTCACTAAAAGAATTAAAATAACTTAAAGTGTCTACAATAAGTTGCAAGCTTGCAGCTTGCATTTTCAGCCATATTCGTATACAAGTGTTGATAATTAGGAGCTCTGATGCACTATGATATAAACAGGACATATAAACTACCAATGGTCATGTGACTTGCATCTACTACGAAACAGAAACTCGAATCATGTTATGCACTATCAACAAGCATTTCCACTACTTGCATCTGTAAAATAACTAAAATTTATGATATAAAAAAGGTGGATAGAAAAATAAATCTTCAATTTCATGAGACACCTAATATAAGCCCTCAACTGAAAAAACACTTAACCAGGAACGCCATACACGGAATACTAAATTGGATCATTATCTTGCAAACAAAAAGTACCTACCTCCAATTGTCAATCCAGTAATACAACCAAGATGCCCCTGAATACCTTTGACTTTGATATTCCCCTTCACAACGGCATTGGTGAAAATTTTATTATCCTTTATCCCTTCAATTTGAGCTGGATTTTCTTCATCAAACTTTACTGGCCCTTGAAACTTGTCCATTCCAGGCTCGTCTGGTTTACCCTCAGGCATTTTACACAGTTTTCCATTAACTAAGCATCGGCCACTAGGCTGCTCATAGATAGCCTCGTTGAATCCTAGCATGGAATCAAACTGGCTTTTAAAGATCAACTTCCTAACGCATTTCAAAATATCAGAAACAACGGGACGACTTCCAGGATCAAAATTCAAACATCTACAGAGAGTTTGCTGGAGACATTTAAACTCATCACTACATTTACTTAGAAACATGGAACTTACTTTCTCCATCAAAATCTCGTTAAAAGAATAACAGTCTGAATAGCTCTCTTCATTTCCTTTCAAAATAACATGACGCAGAGAATCAACCAGCTCTTCAGTAAATTGTCCCCCAAGGAGAAGTCTAAGCAAAATACAAGCTAGCGACCACACGTCTGAGTTATGCCCAACAGAATAACTAAAGTTACCATGCTCCATCTCTGTCTGCTCCTTTGAAATATCAAATAACACCTCTGGGCTAACAAAGACGGCACATTCGACGATTTTCCCCATCGTCAATCCCATGTCCTTCTCACCAATCATTCTGCCACCACAAACAGACCTGTTCGCAATCTTGTGGATCATCCCTCCTGTCACCAAAACCTCGCTGAGATTTAGAGATAGGCGACCAAAATCGTCCAGTTCAAAGCAGGAAAACCCAAAACAACCCAACGTTAACCCCTCCAAATGCAAAGCAAGCACTGCTTCACATATTTCCATACCTATCATCGCAAAACAAGGTAACCCATCTTCACTTAAAACGTCACCAAAATTACCTAACATCTCTTCTGCTGTCCAATTCAGTTTCCTGAACACCAAATACAGAGACCCATCTTCCAAATCACCCCACAAGCCATAAACCTTATTGACCCTACGCTGCCTCGAACAGATTTTCAAAACCAAACCCAATTCACCTCTCACTTCATCTTCCATTTCACTCAAAAGTTTCAGTATCCTTGCAGCATAACTGAACTTAAACACTGAACCTTTCCCATTACAGTCAAAAACATCTCTCCCCACCTTAAAAAGCTTAATCTTTTTGTTACCCTCCCTCAGCAACCCATCGCCTTTTCCTTTCTCCTCCATAAAAACAGCATCTTGGGGCATAATCCACCTCTTCCAAGTGATATAAAACTCATCCGACCACAAAGGAGGCAAGAACTCAACTCGGTCAACATTTACGTCATCCCGCGACCCTTTTCCAGGAAATTTTGTCTGGAGATGATGAGCGATGGCGGTGCCCGGAATCAGTCTGAGGAGATCGATATTTTTGGGGAGAGAAGAGGGTCCTTGAGGTGATGGGTATTTGACGAGCTGTGTACATGCCGGACAACAAATTGTCTGCGGGTACTTCTGTGGGATGTTTATTAGACAATACTCGCAGGCTGTGTGTCCGCATGCGAGCACTCGTGGAATCGTGCACACGCCGTCGTAGGTCTGCAGGCACACTGGACACTCAGGCAGCTCCGGCGAGTCCATCCTCAATTGACGATCACAACGCTCGTTTCCAGTTTTTGTTCTTTTATTTTGTCGTCTTGAAAACGTCGTATTAGTTGCTTTAGGCTGGTTTTCCCATTGGACAATTTTGCCCCTAAAGATTAAAATTTTCTAATAAAGAGAAAAAGGAATTGTTTATAATGTTTGGAGTCTTTGATTTAGGAATTACACTAGTTCCTATGTTTTAAAAGTTAAACGGAAAGTTAAAATAGTAAAATAAAAAGTTTAAAATTTAAAATATTTAATTGATATTAGATCATTATAAAATTAATAATTTTAAATTTTAAAATATGATTGATTATTAATCAAATAATTTTAATTTATAAAATTTAACTCATTAAATAAAAAACTAACCGATGTTTAACAATAAGAGCTATTAAAGTAAATCAAATTAAATAGTTAAAAATTGAAAAAAAAATAAATTGGTTCAAAATTTTTACAATTAAATCGATTGTTTTGAATTTTTTAATCATTTGTTCTTTCCCATTTCATATTTCACCTAAAGGCTAGAGAGAACTTCCAGGGTCACCTAGTGTTTACAATCTTAATGTTTAATATGATAATGGCTTTTTCTAATTTTCTAAATTTCTTTGCTTCCATTTGGTTCCCTAAAATTGTGGTGGAATCAAAATAATGAGATTTTGAGTCAATTGGAAACTTAGTTGATCACGAGTGGTGCTAAAATTTTGATACTAATGGTTATGCCCAATTGATTTCTTTACTAGTATTATACTAGGTTTCAATTTGGTTTCTTTTGCTCTATTAAGTCTGATCCTTCACTGGTTAAATATCATAGTTTGATTAACCGTTCGATTTTGTTTATTCACTTGCTAATGTCAATGTGGGGTTTTCAAAATGAATAAGATTGTTGAAGGTTTAAGACATTGTTGTGCTTTTATCGTTGTTTAGGTATAAAAGAATTCACTCGCTCATTTGGTTATTTGTATATAGTGTTTCCTTTCGTTTTTATGTGGTTTTAGCTAGTTGATTTATTGGCCATCTTATAAAGAGATGGAACTTTTAAACTTTCCTTATTAGTATTATGTTGTTTTGCCTATATGTCTACTATTTGTGATTATGTAATAGGAAGATCATGGCAAATCTAAAAAGTTCCATGCTATATTCCTTGTTGTTGTTCATTATTATTCTTTCACTTCAGCAAATGTATAGTGAACAATAAGCAGCCACAGAGTTGTTTAAAATATTTGGAGGCTTTATCAACTTTGTATTATTTCTTGTGCTGCTAACTTTGAGTTCACAACTCTTCATTGTAGGTCTATATGTCTTTAATGCTTATGACTTGCTTTAAGTGAGGAATAGAAAATGGATGACTTTTGAGTTCAGTTCTTTAATCCCATCATTGTTTACAGAGTTGTTAGGCAATATTTGGTGTATATGTACTAGGACCTTTGAAGAATCTATTTTCAACATGTTTTTAATACCTTTGTTATGTTTGATTTCTTTTATTTGCTTATCTTTTTCATGGAGGGTAGGATAGGGAAGATGTGAGGTTGGAAAACAAGGGAAGAACGATATCAGAGCTAATTAGTTGCATTCATAAATTTTGTTTGAGCTTCTTATAGTTAGGAATTTTTTAGCTCAGTTTAAGGCTTTCCACTCTACTTTATGCTTTTCATTCCATTTAATTCTTTAATACCAGACCTCAACTTAGCTTACATCAATCCTAATAACTACTATAACTTGATAACCAATTTACATTCTGGTCGGCACATACTAATGCAATGATAACCAATATAAATTCAAAAGTCCACTATAAGCCCTTAGAGTAAGATCTTCCATTAAGTTAAGGATTTAATTTCATGATTGTTATTGTACAATTCATTTAAATTTTTCAGGAAACTTGTGGTATAAAGACTAGGTGGGGTGCTGGTGAGTCTAATTGTTCTAAATTTTATTACATAATAATTACAAGAATGGATAGACTTCTTATGCAATCCCTAACTCATTCTTAAGCTTTACAATTTTTTAGTATCCAATGGCACCAATTTTCTCATATCACACCTGAATTGGTTTTTTGCGATAAATGAGATGTGGTCCTTGCACTTGGTCCTAGTTTGTACTTTATTTGTAGCACCTATAAACTACTTTTAGACACCTAAGTCTCGTGTAAGCATTAGTGAGCCTTGGCCAATGTTTTAACACTCAGGATGATGAAAGAAGGCAAAGACTTGCAAGTAGGCAAGGAAAATGGGCACTATCGATGAGTTGATATGCATTAGTGTACATTAGCAAAAATCTTTGATAAGATGAAGGATTCAGATGAGAGACCAAAAGCTAACTAGAAATGAACCTTAAGTTGAAGGTTAGCTAAATCACAAACATAACGATGGCATGCGAAAGCTCAAGGTAACTTAAACAAGTAAGATAAAGCATGGTTCGAGCTACGACTAGCTTTGATGGACCGTGGGGCGTTAATTGGATTGGCTAGGGCAAAGGTGAAGGTTAGCCAAGTTTCAAGCCAATTTGTGCATAGTCTAACCAATGCGCACATATAGTCTAATGTATTCGTCTATGGTCCGTCATTTGGGCACCATTTCACCCTTAGTCCCATCAAAGATGTCTTAGGCAAGTCTTATGCTCAAATAACGGACTATAGACGAACAAATTAGACCATAGGTGCACATTAGTCAGACCATGGACAAATTGGCTTAAAACTTGGCTAACCTTCACCTCTGGATGAAGATCATGAGTGATGTGGAAAAATTAATAGGATGAATCATCAAAAAAGTGGGAGGATATGGCAAAAAAGTGGATGAGGTGTCTTCTGATCATTGAATATATGTTTCTTTAACTTAAAAGTGAGATAGTGGTAAGTTATGTAAACTACCCACTAAAGTAGTATCTAAAGTGATTGGAGATGCCAACCATCAACTAAGTTAGTGATTTAGTGATCTTGAGACCACTTTCTTGTATGCTTACCCAACAAGTCTCCAAATGCCTATAAATAGCTTATTTGAGCAAGGGCTTCATTCATTAGAGAGAGTTAGAGCTTTTGTATCCTTTGTATCAGTTGAGAGTAATATAAAGATTGATCATTTTATTGTAAAACTTGGTCCATCTTTCTCTTCTCATTGTTGTCCATTCTATTGAATTGGCTTAGTAAAATTTGTGGGTTTACTTTGCTTTTATGGGAAATACTTTAAACACAAAGGGTTTAGTAAGGTTGAGTTAAATTGTGAGAGTTCAACTACATTACTTAAACTTTGGTTCATGTTGTGTGCAAACTTAGAGTTCCTTGCAAAGTGTTTGTAACAATTGGTATTTAAGCTATGTTAGTGATTCAATAGCGGGTGGTAGCAATCTAAACGAGTGTGCTATAAGGGTGGAAGCACTCATCGGTCCTTTACCCAGGGGTAAAGAAGAAGTCTCTTCTTATGCATCACATTTTGAAGCTTTAGAGAGACAGATATAAGCATTGTAAGATCAAGTGGATAAATTGAACAAAGAAGGAGAGGATGCCACTTTCTAGATGATCATACTCCAATGTGCAATTGCAACTCCAGATGCAGGGCATACTGAGAACACAATGTTAAAGGTGCATGGACTAAAAGTTTTCGACAGCATTCAAAATGCTAAGGAACTTGAGAACTTCTTGTGGGATATAGAGCAGTATTTTGCAGTTGTTAAGGTGTCGAACGTAGAAAAGGTGAACATTTTGGCAACGTATCTTAATAAAGATGTAAAATTATGATGGAGAACGTAAACCTCTACCATTATCAGTGCAGGTAGATCTCTTATTGACACTTGGGAGAAAATAAAGAAGGAGCCAACAGACCAATTGCTCCCCAAAAACACTTCATAGCTTATGAGAAAAGCTTTGAAGTGTTTGAGGCAAGATGACTTAGTATAGAAGTATGTGACAAAATTCACATCTTTGATGTTGAACGTGCAAAACATATATGAGGAAGACAAGTTATTCAATTTCAGAAGTGACTTGCAAGGTTAGGCACAAATACAGCTTCGGAAGCAAAATGTGAAAGACCTCCCTAGCATGATAGTGACTGCAAATGGCTTATTGGATCTTTAAATGTCACCATCTACTCGAACAAGCAACAAGGGCAAAAAAATTGTGGGACATGGAATGGTTCGTAGAAAGGGAAAGAGAAGATATATGAATTTTCTCAATGCAAGTCTAAGAAACAAACAAAATGGGATATTGCTTGTTTCATTTGTGAAGAGCCACACTTTGCTCAAGAAGGCTTAAAACAAAAGGTTGGTAAGGAGCAAATAAATTTCCTAATCGTGAAAGATCAAAAAGAAGGAGAGGATGACTCGACTAAAGAAGTCTACCTCAATAATTATGCTTTACTAGGTGCAATAAGCCTTACAAAGGAGTGTTTAAACAAAATCAATGACTAACCCAATGGAAAAAGGAAATGATATATGGGAGATGTGCCAATGACTAAGAAGTTTTTGAGGGAATCACATTAGAAGGAGTTTTTACGGATTATTTTGACAAGGGCGTTGAGTTCTTATAGTGGGAGTAGGTTATTATACCCTTAAGTTCTAGGTTATATAATTGTATGAGCATTAGTAACCTTTGGCTAATGTTTGACACTCGGGATGACAAACAAAGCAAAGACTTACGAGTAGGCAAGGAAAATGAGTATTGTCGACAAGTTGACATGCATTAGTGCACATTGGTGTAAATTTTCGATGAGATGAAAGATTCAGATGCGAGACCAAAAGCTAACTAGAAACGAGCCTTGAGTAAAAGATTAACTAGATCACATGTATGACAATGGCATGTGAAGGCTCAAGGTAACTTAACTAAACAAGATTAATCAAAGTTCGAGCTGCGACTAGCTTTGTTGGACCGCGGGGCATATATTGGCTTGGTTAGGATGAGTTAGACTTGTTTAAGATGTCTTTGGTGAGATTAAGGACAAAATGGTGCTTAAATGATGGATCATAGACAAACAGATTAGACCATAGGTTTGGTAAGGTTGAGCTAAATTGCGCGAATTCAACTACCATGCTTAGACTTTGGTTCATTTTGTATGCAAACTTGGAGTTCCTTTCAAAGTCTTTCTAACAACTACCACCCTAATCTTGGTATACTAAATCTATGCATTCCCTATCACCTAATTCATCTTTTTATTTTAAAAGATTTTCTCATTATTGTATGTGTATAAAGATAAACAAAAAATGTTTATTTTTCTATTTCTTCTTTTGTTGTAATCTTATTGGCAGAAGTTATTGCTCTGATTACAGCTAGCACCGTTCGTCAAGTTTGCATTACAATATGGTAATGTTGTCATATGGCATATGGGTTACTTTTTTCCTATATAATCTTATTAATGCATCTGTTCGTTGCACCACAAAAGTCTTTGGTTAGACCCTTTAAGTAGTTGTACACTTCAATTTGAAATATCATTGGCAAGAATAATAGTTGTACTAAAAGTGGCTACTGTTGTAACTGTAGTAGCAATCATGGTGAT
This sequence comes from Erythroxylum coca, assembly GCA_027123465.1. Taxonomy (NCBI): domain Eukaryota; kingdom Viridiplantae; phylum Streptophyta; class Magnoliopsida; order Malpighiales; family Erythroxylaceae; genus Erythroxylum; species Erythroxylum coca. The sequence continues at coordinate 26,467,155 of JAJMLV010000006.1, forward strand.
GGTATCATAGTTACAACTTATCAAATTGTAAGAAAATGATCTGTTATTGGGAGTCACTAAAGATGGTTTAAATAGCATGTAAATTATAAATCAAGTCTTTTGGTAGCCTTTTATAGAATTGGATGTTTTAATAAGTTGATCATGCTATAAGTAGCGTATTTATTAAGCTATGTTAATGGTTTTATTTTATGCAATTTCTTGTTCTTGGTTGGGAGATTATATGAGGTGAATAAGCTTTCTGGGATGATGTTGTCTAAAAGTGAATCTAAAACAAGAAGGTACTGATGGGATTATAGTCATATCAAAACTCTATTAGGTGGTGAAATACTCATCAACAGTACTAACTTTTGACAATATAACACCTTTAGGGTCCAAGGAAGTTCAAACGTTCATCTCCGACCTTCTAAAGAAATATAACATAGTTTTGTTGAATTTATTTTATTCTTATGGAAAAAAATCTTTTTGGGAGAATTTTATATATTAATTTGATAGCAAATTAAAGCTAGAACTCAAAGATGTTATGCTAAAGAGTTAGCATAGATTTTATAATTGAATAAATTAATTAAAGAAAAGGAAGGTAGTTAAAGGTGCTTACAAGGCGATAACCAAAGCTAATACCAAAGTTTCCATGCCACTCGAAAGCTTATAAGACAAGAATGATGAGGCATTTAAGTAGTTAAGTTATAAAAATATATAAATATTATACCAATATCGGTAACAATTTTAGTTTTAATATAGCATTATATCAGTATTGGTCAGTATTTAGTATTATTTTGAGTAATTTTTAAAATTATAAAATAGTTCTTGATTTTTTAAAATTGTAAAATAATCCCTTAATGTATTATGATATATAATTTTTAATTTTACATTAATCTTGTCTCTAAAAATTATAATAATAGAAATTTAAAATAACAATAATTTATTTATTTCTATTAATATTACTTTTCACATATTTCACATATAAATAATAATCATAATTAATATGAAAAAGATTGTTAAATTATCATATAAATATAAAATTAAGGATAATATAAAGTACTTAAAATGTTACAATTTCATCATATAATGAAGAATAATTATATCAAAACATCAAATAGAAAAAATAATAAAATTCTATGACTCCATAACTATTACAACAGGAGGTCATGCCGAGGAACATAATTAAACAGAAGCATAACTTGAAACAAAACATTTACAATTAAAAGTTTTAAATTTATATATAGAATTTAACATATGCATGAAATATAAGTTAAATTAAAAGAAAAGAAGAAATGAAAACCTAGAACTTCATTTAATCAATCTGATCAAATCACATTGACTCTAATTCTCATTCGGTATAAAATCCTCATCATTTAAAGGAGCCTCATCATTTCCATCATTCAAATCCGTTGCACCAAATGATATGTTTATACTTTTCCATCCAAGATTATCTTCCAAGTCACTCTCATTTATCAAACTTAGTTCCTCAAAAACACAATTTGCTAAAAGAAGGACGTGGTCAAGAAAAATTGTATCTATATAACTACTGTTCTATTAAAAGTCCTCGTAAACAAATAAAATTAAATGATTAAAAAATTAAAGAAATTATATATATTCAAATTAATAATGAAATAACATAATTTTTTTGAAGTTTTAAATTGTATCGAACAAAAAACAAGTCGTTCAATCTTTTTTGACAGTTAAAAATTTCATTAATAAGCCATAAAAGACATCAAAGGAGATAATACAAAGTTATGCCAAGCAAGTTTAGTAAGAATACATCAATTTTCTATCTATTATCCTTGAGAAGAAATTTAAAAAATTAAAGATTCCATCTTCTTCTGAGAGGAAGGCTCATCTTTTCAGATGCTTCGCGAGCTACCAAGGTTTCTCTAATCTAGCAACTTATCTTGTATGATAAGGTATGTTTATTAGTTTTGATCTTGTTGTATAATTTTTGGTTCCTTTCTATCTATATTGCATACACTGAACGATTTAGGTTAAGGATTAGACATATTAGATCTTTCTTCAAAGTGTGATATTTATTTTCAGCCCACACCAATATATTATCCTATTTAGTTACTAGGAAAAAAAGGTTCAATAAGTATTGCATTCTAGCCTAAATGGCAGTTGGGTAGCTACATTTGAAAAAAAACATGATCAATGGTTTCAGCTTCTAGACAACATAACTCATATAGGATATCATTAGACCCAATAATCCTGTCTTCGGTTTTTAATCTTCTTCTAACTACTAACCAAGTGATAAAGGAAGCTTTAGGTTTCAAAGAGCATTTACAAACAATGTTATACTAAGAAATGAGAGGAATAAATGTCTTGAGAGCTTTACGGCATGGGGAGTTACAAATTATTGTTAATGGACTAAATAGGCTTATTAATTAAAGAGATGTTAGGCAAGTAGTTAGGGAAGTAACTTAGAAGTCTTTTAGATCCCATACCTAAAATTTGCCAAATGTTATGAATTATAGCATTCTTAGCTCGAGCTTAAGTTCGAATTCTAGTTAGGAGAGCTGAAATATCTGCTCCCAAGTATAGAGGGCTTAGGTTGGTCCAATTGTCAAACCAACATCAAGTATCCTCTCCATTCCCAACAAGGATTCTAATAAAAGGATACACAACTTGTCTTTTTCTTATGATTTAAATTAAAGGCCAAGAGTGTTCTTTCTTTTTTGTAATCTACCACAAGTTGGATTCCTTTATATAATATTCGTTCATCTATTTACTCCAAGGAGGCTCTTTATCATTAAAAAGCCTTTAAATTCTTTTAGCCACCTGGATTGTTTGAAGCATTTGGATTGAAGTAAATCATACTCCACCTTCCTACTTTATCCAACATAATTGTTCCCATTTGATCTTAGCTCCTTTAGACTTGTCACTATTGTTAGACCAGAGAAAATTTTTAATGTATATCTCAATTTCCTTGTTGATTTTCTTAGGTAAAAGGAGATGTGAGCTCCAATGACTGTGAAGACTGTTTAACATTGAGATTATGAGCTGAACTCTTCCAACTTGTGAAAGTTCTCTATTCTGCCAAACATTGATATTTATCTTGTACTTCTCTAAGATCATTATGCAGTCTTGATATCTGATATCTCAGCTTTTTGAAAGATATAAGATCACCAAGATACTTGAAAGGTAGGCTATGTATATTCAAATCAAATATTTCTTGGAATCTGATAGTATTAGTAATGTCTGAGGAGAAATAGATTCTACTTTTAAAAGAATTGACATTTAAACCATATAACCTGCAAAAAGACTAAAAAGAATGATGCAAAGTGGAAATAGAAGGATAATCAGCTCCATAGAATAACAAGAGACCATCTACAAAGTACAGCTGATTAGGAGAATTTCCTTGCATATATAATGGAAGCTAAAAGCAGGACAACTTGAAGTATTAAACTATATAATTCTGTTAATTTCCATAGAGATGACAAAAAGGTAAGGAGTTACTACCTTATACAATTAGACCCTCTGAACTACTTAAGAGGAGAACCATTGATGAGGATACTATAGAAGCGGGTTGAGAGAGAAGCATAAATCCAATTGATAAAGAAATTGGGAAAACCAAGCCATTCAAGGTTGATTAAAATGAAATTACATTAAAGTCTATCAAAAGATTTGGAGAAATCTATTTTAACAATATAACTTTTAATTGATCTGCAAATGTTATAATCCCTCAACAATTCTTGAACCAAAAGAATGTTGCTAGAGATTGTTATGCTAGGAAAAAAAACTATTTAGGTTTATACATATAATTTGGTTGATTGACTCCTTTTAATCTATTGGCAAGGACTTTGTCTATCACCTTATAAACAATATTACAATATGAAATGGTTCAAAACTCATAGAGGTAGTTGATATTGAGTAATTTATGGATCAAGTATATATGAGTTGCATTGATTTCTCTCAGCATTTTTCCAAATTTCAAGAATTTCAAGACAACTTCCACAAGTAGATTACTTGCAATATGCCAAGTACTTTGAAGAAATGGGCATTAAACCTATCTAGACCTCGAGCTTTCTTGGGATTGAGAATGAAAAGAACTTATTTGATTTCATTGAGAGAACCTAGTTGTTAGAGCTTCAATACTATATCCTGGGATAGAGATGTAGGAGAACTAATAAGCTCCACAGGCTCTTATAAATTAGAAATACCAAAGGGTATTACAGCTCTAAAGTAGGTTTTCAAAGTACTTAAAAGTCATATCTTCTATAGAGGATTTTTTGTGTTATAATATATTCTTTTCTTAGAATTGATGAATTTAAATGTGTTTTAATTCCTTTCACCACATGTTGCACTAGCACATTGACTCATAATTTGAAGTACAAAATTTTGCAATTTTAGAACACCACTTCGAATTGATCTTACAAAGTAACTATAAGACAATAAAAGTAACCTTTTAAACAAATAAAGTGTTTGTTACTTTCCAATAAGTAACAAAAATAAAAGATATATGCTTGGATTAAGTTTATCTCTTTGACCAGTAATAAGCATCCCAAAATCACTAGAAGCATCCTTACAAATCTCAATTTGTGAACTCATCTCATGTTGAACAATTATTGTAATAGTTAATAACATTCTCCCTATTATCTTTAGCTTTCTTTGTAATACTTGGTCTATAATAGGCACTAGGACCAAAAAAATGCCCCAGCTACAAATGATGGAGTATAAAGTTGCCTTTCACATCTCTCATTGATGACTAAAATATAAGATATGTACAAAAAAGATCTATTTTTTATATTGAACTTGATTGCTTCCTTTGCCCTCTTCATGGCATCATAAAAATAACTTATTATTACCTTCTTATCAGTATTATTTAGCTAA
>JAJMLV010000006.1:26478240-26488779 GCA_027123465.1 Erythroxylum coca
TAAAAAATAAATATATCAAATTAAGAATCTTAATATAATGTACTGTACTTGATAATCTTTTCAAAGTCCTTTATATAACGAAAGCTGTTTACATGTGGCTTAATTTGAAGCAAATAATTATATTTTAGATGTTTAATTAGTATGTGATACTTTAAATAATAAATAAGAAGATCAAATTCATAAAGCTATTAACGTCATGCATTTAATAGTTTAATGTAAATAATTATGTTTTAACTGTTTAATTATTATATGCTATTTTACATGATAAGTACAAATACAAGATTCTTATACTAAAAAGTTGATAACAAGACTACATCCATTTTGAGATCAATTAGAAATTTGATGGCTGATAAATATATGGAGAAAATCGAAAAAATATCTGAATATAACATATTAATTTTGATATGGACCATTTATACGTCTCCAAATAAAATGGGGCTGGTAGCACCAAGTATTATATGTTTAATTAATGTGCAACATTTTATGTCATAAATAGATAAACTAGGTTTATATGCTTCCACTAACAGGCCATTTGGAAACTAATAAATTGGATTCAATTCATTAATTTTATGTAATTGAATTCAATTTATACGTTTGAAATACTAAAAAAGAGATGACTTGAATTAAACCGCATAATTGAATTTCATTTTCTTTATGAATTCTGAATTAAAGAGTCAATTCTTTTCAAATTATTAAAAATTCTTTTTTCAAATATACACATCATAGATATAAAAATTACTACAAAATGCATACACGTTGATTATATACTATTTTTAGTTAAAGATAAAAAAAGTTATATAAAGTAGATGAATTTATTTTTTTATGTTCTAAACAATGCAATTGAATTCAATTATAATATTTATAGATTTACTTCAAACAGTGTAAATTAAATTTAATTCAATCCCACAAATATAATTGAAAAGTGTCTAGGTCTATCTATTTGAAAAGAAGAAGGCTACATCTGTTTGTAATATATGATAAAATATCATTATCTTATTATTTGAATTTAATTTTTTACATGTTCACAAAATCTTATTTTATAAATTCATTAAGACAATTTGTGTTTATATTTTAATTAAATTTATCCTTATTTTATACGCAAAAATTAACATAGATTTATCATAATATAAAATGTCCATTTTATTTGTACATACCATTCCAATGCCATGCAACGCGACTAAAGAACTAATTCGTTCAAGTTTAAGCAAACCTCGTAATTTCATAACTTAAAACAAGAAAAATTATAAAATGTTGCATCTTGGATTTCATATAAAGTAGTAAAACTTCTGAAAATAAGAAGACTTGAAATTTTATTAAAAGCTTTAATTTAAAAAATTAATCAGTTAAGACTTAGTTTAACTTAATAACTCAGAAGTCAGTAACTACAGAATATTGTTTTGCAATAAAAATTTGTTATGTGATCAAGATTTCTATTAAGATATGTAATAAAGATTAATTAATCACGATGTACCCAATTTGGAACCTTGATGTATTAGATCGCATCCAAGTCCTATTCTAACTTTCTACGCCCAACACATAGCTATTCACACTCAGATTCAGACATGCAATGGTTCATCTCCTTTACTCTTCTTAATATTATTTTTTTGGGGTAATGTAAACACAAATGAATGCTCTTGCAGATCATTAGATCCCATAAAGCCTATTAATATTGTTCAAATATCATTAAGAATAAAATGTGAGGGAAGAAAGTACAGAGAGCATTCTAAAATTGGACTCTGAAAGTATTAGCACCCATTCTAAAATTTGGCTCTGAAACCACAGTAAACCACCTCTACTACCTTCCCTAACAACTCGTAAATCAATACTCCCGCTTTTCTTTTCCATCAGACCAAACTGCCTTTATTCTTGCGAAATTAGTCATAGTTCCGTTGGAAAGAACTACTACATTCTGCTCTGCGCAGCTGCTGACCAGGTCATTCCATCTCCAGTAGTCTTCTGATTGAAGATAGGCGCAAAATTCCCAACCCCAATCTGCTTCATCTCTCATTATTCACTTCTTTAGGAGCCAGATTAAATAAATATCCATAGCTGTACTTTTGTGGATAAATTGAGAACAATGGAAATGTCAGAAACGACCAGTCATTGTTGTATACTGTTCACAAAATGAATTTGAAACCGACTATTTCCTGGAGCATTACAATAAACAGCTTACAGCTGTTGGAATGATTCATCTATCCCACAAAGGCTCCTTGACTAGAATATTTATCTTCTCCTGGAGAAATTTTAACACATCTTCTCTGTCTTCTTTCAAAAGCAGCTGTCTTAGTCTCCCAAATGTCTCACCTGAAGGCCGAATTCCCTTTTCTATCATCTCTTCAAACAAAATACATGCCATATTGGCATCACCCTTCTCACAAAGACCATTTATAAGGACTTGAAATGTGTGCATGCTTGGAAGAAACCGCTTTTTGTTCATGTATTTCCAGACTTTAAGGGCCATCTCAAGTTTATCCTTTTGACAAAACATCTTTATCATCATAGTGTATGTGTCAGCATCTGGCTGACATATTTTGATCATATTACGGAATACCTTCAAAGCATCATCGGTCTTTCCACAACCAATCAAACTGCTCAGAATGATATTCAAGGTTTTTGAGTTGGGTTTCACCTCTTTGATCTGCATCTCTTTCAAGATGCTTTCCACATTTTTGAATTTATTTACTTTATAAAATGCCCCTATTAAAGCATTATACATAGCCACATCAGCCTTGATCCCTTTCTTTTCCATCTCTAGGAATGTGTCAACAGCATCTTCAATCCGATTTTCAATTCCATAGGTATGAACCAAAACGCTATAAATGAATGAAGTTGGTTTACAAGCTGTAGAATCCATTTCTTTTACGATTCCAAGGGCTTCGTCAACCCTTCCGACTTTGCAAAGAATGTCTACCATGATACCATATGTCACAATATCAGGTTCACAACCCGTGTTAACCATATCTCTGAATATCTCCCTTGCCTTGGGCAGATTTGGAGCCTTTCCCCAACCCTCAAGCAATATACTATAAGTTTTCAAGTCCGGTACAAATTGGTCCTTAATACTGTCAAAAATCTCTTGAGCCTTCCTGACGTTCTTTGACTTGCACAAAGCACTAAGCAAGCCGTTAAATGCTGCCAAGTTTGGGGGAACGCCATACTTATCCATAACATTGAATGTGTAGACAGCTTCTTCCACCTTCTTAGCTCTTGCATACTTTCTCATGATAATGCAAAATGTTTCAACATTTAGCATGCCCTTGCTCCTCATAGCATTGACAAGATCCCACATGATCTGAAACTGCCTTATCTTGGCCAGAGACTCTATCATTATATGATACGCCCTAACACTGTGGGAGTAATACCGTTGTTTCTCTGCCCATTCGAAGAACCGATACGATACCATACCGGCGTTCTCAAATCTCTTGAGGACCTGTTCAACCATTTCTGCTGATATTCTCAACCCACTTTGGTCAAGAACAGTGTGAAGCGTTGGTACTGGAGAGGCCATCATGATTTTGAATACCCTTCTTACAGTATCTGAAGTTTCTCTTGTTATTTCACTCGAATAACGTCTACTCAAAAACACATTCCACCCTAACAATAACCTATTATAAGGTCTATGCATGTTAATGAGTCAACACCACAACCACAACAACCTGAGCACAGGAAACAGTAAACAAATTCCCTGACAATTTAGATAAAAATAAAATAGCTGATCCTAATTTAAGCTCAAATATGAGAAGATAAATCAATCAAATGGGAAGGGAATGAAAGAGGCAGAACCTGACAGTGTATGAACCAAACAAAATTCGCAAACAGTTTTCTATCAAACACCAACAAAATATAGATACGAATAGAGGGAGGAGAGTACCGGAACAGGAGTTGGGCTAGGTGCTCTTGCTTCCCGTCTGTCGTTAGGCTTCGGAAAGGTAATAAAATTGGGGAAAGCAAACGACTTGTCGTCATATTATTTTACCTTTTTCTTTTCATTCGGCAGCACATAAAGATGGACGAGGTTTTTTTTAGTTACTTACTAGTTGTTTTAGAAATATTTTAATTATAAGAAGATTCTTTTAAGCTATTCACTCTTAAATTAATCCTCGCTCGAATTAGATAGGTCTTTTATGGGAGATAAAATTCTGACTTCAAATTTTAAACAGCTGCATACATGAGGACGACAATAATTAATGAGGCTCTTGTAACCAATGTTCCGACTGCGTGATTTGAGTTTTGGGATAGTATTATACAGGTTGAAATATTGGGCACTATTTTTAGTAATTTTTAAGTTTATAGAATAGTTTTTGATTATTTTAAAAATATAAAATAGTCTATTGTCATATTATATTGTATATTTTATAAGTTTACTTTAACCATGTCTCCAAAACTTATAATAATAAATAATAATAATCACAATTAATATAAAATAATAATAATTTTTAGATATTTTATATATAAATAATAATCACAATTAATATAAAAAAGACAATCGTCATCATACAAATATAAAATTAAGAACAATACAAAGTATTTAAATATTAAAATTTTATCATATAATAAATAATAATTACTTCAAAACATCAAATAAAAAAGAACAATAAATATTCTTAACTCTCAAATTATTACAATTTGCAAAAATAATTCGTGATAAAGAAATAACCAAATAGAAGTAAAACCTGAAACAAAAACATTTACAATTGTAATGCATATATAGAATTTGACATATACATCAAATATAAGTGAAATTAAAAAAAGAGGAAAAACAAGACTTAGAACTTCATTCAAACACTTACGGAAGGATACCCGTTGTAACTACATTGATCCTAATTATCATTTGGTACAAAGTCTTCATTATTGAGAGGAGCCTCATCATTATCATTATTCAAATTCAATGCACCAAATGATATGTCAATGCATTCTCATCAAAGATTATCTTTTAAGTCATTTACATCTATTAAACACAGTTCCTGATAAACTCAATCTACCAAAAGATCAATATTATCAATGTAAATTGGATTTATTGAACTACTTGTACCATTAAGAATCATAGTAAACAATAAAACTTAATTATAAAAAATTACAAGAAATTATATATAAATTAATAATGATAATAGCATACCTTTCTTGAGGCTTTAAATTGTAACAAATGAAGACCAAGTCATTCAATCTGTTGTGCTCCAATATATTTCTTTTTATGGAATGAATGAATTCAAATATGCTCCAGTTCCTTTCATAGTCTATTGCACTCATACATTGACTTAAAATTTGAACTACAAACTTTTACAATTCTGAAACACCCGTTTCGAATTGATCCCACTAAGAAACTATAAGTCGTAAGATAATTAAAGTAGAGTTATAAACAAAATAAAATGATAGTTAATTTTCAACAAGACAAGGGAAAAGGTTAACACCTGGAGAAATTTTGGCTCTTTGTCGAATAGTAATTGGCATTCCAAAGCCTCTAGAAGACTTCTTATAAAGCTCTATTTGTGAGCTCAAGAGATCTTGCATCATGTCATGGGCAACAATTGTTATAATAATTAATAGTATTCTCCTATTAATTTCAACTTTCTTTATAAAATCTTGTTTGAAATAAACACTCGGATTAAAAAACACCCTAGCTTCAAACAACTGAGAAGAAAGTTGTCTTTCTCATTTGTCATTGATGACTACAAGATAGGGTGTGTACAAATAAGGCATATGTTTTATAATGACCTTGATTGTTTCCTTTGCCCTCTCCATTGCATTAAAAAAAACCATTGTTGCATTTTTTTATCACTATCAACTAAGCGAAGCACCCTCACCAAAGGCTCATAAACTCGAATAACAAATTGATATTGAGACCAAAATTCACTATCTTCTAGTATAATTTTGAAAATCTCCAATCCAGCATTAGACCTAACATATTGAGATGCAATTGACTTATCACTTGTAAACATTTGTTTTAACTCTTTTTTCATCGTTGCAAAACACTGAAGTGATAAAAAATTCGTTGCAAATCTTGTCACAGTAGGATAATACAAATTCTTACCATTAGTAAATTCCTTTCTCATTAAATTCAACACTCATGCACAACCATAGATGAACTTGGTCACCTTTTTAGCTTTCTATACAGTCTCATCAATAATAGGAAAATACTTAAAATCCCTTATATTTTCTAACATTAGGTCAATGCAATATGTGGTACAAAGAGTCAAAAAAAGAATTATACTTATTTTGTAACCTTTTCTTGTCATTTTATAAGTAAAATCAATTGTTAGTAATGAATTACTATATTTTCTGATCCTACTTCGTTCACAACTTCATCGAATATCTCAAATAAAATATTAGTATTCCTAGCAAGGTCAGATACATTAATAGACTTCAAAAATAAAGAGTCATTTATAGAATAAACCAAAAAATTAATAATAGGCTCATGTCTTATATTTGTTTAATCGTCACACATGATTGAACACTCATAAGTAGCCTAATCCACTCTTCTTTCTCCCAAATAACTTTTAATTTCATAATTCAAATCTTTCCGTTCTATCTTTAGGAGAGCACTCATAAGCAACTTAAAAGTTTACCTATGTAGTCTTCAATAGAAGGAGCTTTGTATCCCAAATCGTAAGAGGTTATAACATCTACCATAAGCTGATAATAGTAATACTAGGAAGCATTGAATGCTACATTTGTATCATATCACCATTTAACCATTGTCATATTTACATTATGAACCGCAGCTCTTGATTGCAAGGCACTATGAATTGAAGGTTGGGATGATGCCAAAAAAAATTAATCATCTGCCTTCTTCTTTTCCTAACATTAGATCCAGATGCAAAATTTACTTCCTACTAGGAAGGAACATTACCACTGCAACTACAACTACCACTACCACCTTCAACATTTCTATAATTATCACGAAAACCAACAAATAAACTTTCACTACCAATTTCATAATTCAATCTCTCCCTTTTATCTTTCTCATATTGATATTCATCGAGCAAAGTTTTCATTTGTCACTTCACATCATAACTTACTTTTTTACAAGGTTCATATCTCCTTTAACCACAACTAAATGCTTCTTTAATCGAGTGATTCCTCCACCTTTAAAATATTTGGTACAAAACAAGCAAATAAATGGTTCCTCATACTGAGAACTAATGCAACATGAGCTCAAGTTGTATTATTATATCTTCCTGAAGTGGATTGATTAGGAGTACTTGAACTTTCTTTCATTTATCTGTAAGAATAAATGAAGACATATATCAAAATAAAGAACACATAATTTCATTACACAATACACATGTCCATCTTATATAATATAACTCATTTTATATGATTACATTATATACAATTTATCATAAGTCAAAAACTATCAATTCAAGTATTCAACATACATAATTACACAAAACTTTGTATCCAACACAATGCACCATAAGCGAAATGCTTCTCCTTTTTCCCTATATTCTATGACTTAACAATAATTGGTAGCCTCACTTCTGCAACACAATTCCATTCGCTTCCTTTATATTCCACTCAGATTAATCAATAATTTCTCCATATAGTTGTTTACAAGCTATTTTTACAATTTTCCAGCTCTTATGATGTTCAATATATTATTTTATGTTTTTAGAAAATTACAGTTTTCTATAATTCTTTGCCAATATCTAGATGCATAATTACAGCCAAGACATGATAAAAGTAACAAATTCATGTGTAGATGATATAAATTCCAAAGAAAGCTTACATGCATTCAAATATTGATACCCATGATAAAGACCCCCCAATTTGTCTTATAACAAAACAAATAATCAATGTGGAATTATTGAATGAGAGTTAATTTAGTTTAGGAAATTTCATAGTGGGAGATCTTAATTAATTAAGATGATTGATTGGATTTACTTTTATCAAATCTTGATTAATGTTTACAATCTCAAGTTTTATTAAGTAAATTAACACTTTTATCTTTTTTTTGAATTGTTATAATAACTCAGCTACATTATCCATATCCCTTTTCTAATTGGGTCAAATTTATCAATGTTTTCTATAATTTTTCTCTAATATGCTTAACTTCTATGATCTACAATCTTTTTAATCAATCCATTTATTACCTTTGAACCAATGAATTCAAATCAATGAAAAATTAAAATGAGAGAAATAAACATATGACCAAATTTTCAATTACATAAAAGTTCATCGAGATCTAGCATATGTAATATCGAATATATGAATCATCCCACCCTCATTTAGATTAAAACTTGAGAAAAACAAAACATACATAAACAATTCTTAATGACCTTGTTAATTTTAGAGAAAAAAAACACACCCAACAAGTCCATTCACAAAACATACATGAAGTCATAAACACACCCAACAGTTCCATTCGCAAAACACACCCAACAGTTCCATTCACAAAACATACATAAAGTCATAAATACACCTAACACTTCCATTCACAAAAGTGGTGACTGTCAGTGGTGGTGGGCTGGTGATGCAATGGCCGTCGTCAGAGAGAGAGTGGTGGCAATGGTGAACGAGCAAGAGAGTGAGATGTGTGAGAGATAAATAAAAAAAGTGGGACTGTGGGAGGAGAGAACAAAGGGTAGGTGTCGGTGGTGGTGCAATGGTCATCGCTGCAGAGGGACAGCCAAAGAGGGAGCGAATGAGAGAGAGAGAGAGGAGATGTGTGAGAAAGAAAAAAATAGTAGGAGAATAAAGGCGAGTGTTGTGGTCGTTCGGGGGGTTTAAAGAATTTTTTTTTTGCAATTTAGTCCACTAATTTTGTAAAAATTATAGTACTAACTGTATACTAGTTAGTACCAACATGTTTCATTTGGTACCGATCAGTATATGGCTGATATTTTAAATACCAATGGTACCAGTTAGTACTAAGTGAAAAATGCCAATACCAACCAGTATCGACACCCGATACCAACCCATAGCTATTTCATATTGTTTTCTGGCCGATACGGTATGAAAATCAATACATTGCTCGTAATGCGTATATTCATCAAATAATCCCTCAAAATGAATGAAATATCACTGCAATAAAATGGTTGTGAAAATATGAGAATTGACTTTTGACTAATAATGTATTGTTACTGATATCAGATTTAGTTTTGGTATAGTATTGCACCAGTATCGGTTAATATCATGTATCAGTTTAAGTAATTTTTTAAATTTATAAAATAATCCTTGATTTTTTTAAAAATTACAAAATTGTCCATTAATATATTGTACTGTATACTTTATAATTTTACATCAACCATGTATCCAAAAAACATAATAATAAAAAATTTAAAAATAATAAAAATTTATTTATTTTTATTAACATTAATTTTCACGTATTTCACATATAAATAATAACTACAATTATTATGAAAATAAGATCATTTAATTATGATGCAAATATAAAATTAAGAATAATATAAAGTATTTAAAATATTACAATTTTATCATACAACAAATACTAATTACATCAAAACATCAAATAAAAAAATAATAAATATCCTTAAATCTCTAAATATTACAATTTACAATAAGAATTCGTGATGAGCAGGGTCATTCCTAACATTTTATAGGCCTTGAGCAAAATAAAAAAAGGGATCCTTATGAGGGTCAAGAGTGAGCTCTATTTGTCTCATTTTGTTCTTTTTAGGAGTGGACTTTATTTTGCCTCATTTTGCTCTTTATGAAAGTCAAGAGTGGGCCTTATTTTGTTTTTTATGAGAGTGGGACTTATGTAGATACCCTTCCTGCCCTTACCCAAGGCTGAGTCTCGTCATGAGAAAACAACCAACTAGAAGTGAAACTTGAAACAAAAACATTTACAATTATATTACGTAAATAAAATTTAACATATACATCAAATATATGTAAAATTAAAACCAAAATCTTCATTCATTCGGATATAGGATATCTGCTATAACTACATTGACTTCAATTCTCATTTAATACAAAATCTTTATCAATGATAGGAGCATTATCATCACCATCATTCAAATTCATTGCATCAAATGACATGTTAATGTTTTCTCATCCAAGATTATCTTCCAAGTCACTCTCTTCTTTCAAACCTGATTCCTTAGAAACTCAATATGCCAAAAGATCAATATTATCAATGCAAATTCGATCTACTAAACTATTTGTTCTATTAAGAGTCCTAGTAAACAATAAAATTAAAATATTATAAAATTATAAGAAACTATATCTAACTTAATAATAATAATAACTTTCCTTTTCCGAAGCTTTAAATTGTATCCAATGAAGACCAAGTCCTTCAATTTTGTCTCATTTTGTTCTTTATAGGAGTGGACTTTATTTTGCCTCATTTTGCTGTTTATGAAAGTTAAGAGTGGGCCTTATTTTTTTTTAAATAAAATTTAACATATACATCAAATATATGTAAAATTAAAACCAAAATCTTCATTCATTTGGATATGGGATATCTGCTATAACTACATTGACCTCAATTCTCATTTAGTACAAAATCTTTATCAATGATAGGAGCATTATCATCACCATCATTCAAATTCATTGCATCAAATGACATGTTAATGT
>JAJMLV010000006.1:26532580-26545106 GCA_027123465.1 Erythroxylum coca
AATTTGTCACTAAACTGGATTTGAGGTCGGGGTATCAGCAAGTTAGAATTGCTGAGGGAGACGAACCAAAGACAACCAGGATAGAACTTTTGCGTCCTTGCCCACTGTCCTCACTTCTGAGAACACTAACTAAACGCAGGGTTAGTCAAAGAAAAGGGAGCCATTGTTCACCAATATCTAGTTTAAAAATAGATTACATGCTTGTTTTTGCAATCATGCTCTAGTCCTTTGTGTAATCAATGATTTGACATGCTTACTCATGTCAATTATTTTTAAAATTATGCGTATTATTTCTGTTTAATATTTATTTGTATTGTGTTGGATTTTTGCATTTAGTTTTTGTTCTTACCTTTTATGTTTATTTGATTGATTGATTTATTTGACTTTATTTCTTAGATATGTTTGCACATCTATTTATCATTTCGTAAGATTTTCATGACAAATTGCATGGCTCTATTAGAAACAATTTTTCTACGAGATAGAGATAAGATTGCGTACTATTAAACTTTTCCAAACTCTGCGCTATAAATGGATGTTGATGATGCTCTAGCCATTTTTGTCTTACGTTTAGAGCCATAGATTACTAGAAAAATTTAGAATGATGAAAAAATAGAAACTGAGTTTTAACAAACTAGTTTCTTCCTAGCTGTATACTTCAATTGTACAGAACTCGTATGCTTTCTTGTTTCTTTTAATTCAATTTATTTTTTAACTCTCTGTTTGTAAGGTTTTTACTTCATTTAATGTTTGACTATGATTTGGTGGAATAAGTGTTTTAGAATTTTTATTTTTAAATATTTTAATGTCATATATGTAATAAATTGATATTATAGTAGTTTTACTAGTATTTGCAAAATCAGACACCAGCATTAAAATGTAATTTATGGTCCAGCGTTACTCGTCCTTGTAAGTTGGAAGCTGTAGATGAGCATTAGGACTTTCGCTTCAGTTACAACAAGAGCAGTAGAGCACTTAAGCTGCAGAAGATAATGGAAACTTAAATTTCATACTATGTCAGTCAACAGCGGCTGAGTAGTAAAGTTGATGTTATGGCTGCTCTTTCTACTCTTTTGAACCCTTTACTTGCAGCTCCAATTCCCACCACCAAGAACGACATTTGTTTGTCAAAAACCAAACCTGTTTTCAGTCTCTGTTTCTCTTTAAATGCTTCAAGGACCCAACCACGCTGTTCTAGCAGACGTACGGTTGCGGGGACGTCGCTTAAGGTTCTTCTTTGTCTTGCCTATTATGTGCTCGACGATGTGATTCTGTGAATTGGCTAATCGTTTCTTTTGTTTTAGGAGAATTTGGGCAGATTAAAGCAAATGGTTAGTGATGCTACCAGCTTGAATTACTGGGTTGTGAGAGACTATTATCGTCTCGTGAACTCAGTTAACGCGCTTGAGCCGCAGATACAGAGTCTATCTGATGAACAGGTCTCTGGATTTTTAATTTGTTGTGAAGTCGAAATGTAGAAATATCCCGAGGGATTTTGCATGATGGATTATTATTTGTTTGTCGTAGTTGAGCGCCAAAACTGCGGAGTTTAGAAGAAGGTTGAGGCAAGGGGAGACGCTAGCGGACATTCAAGCTGGTTTGCAATGAGTTAGCTCTTATGATTTGGTTCAGAATTTGGAGTTGAATGATATGAATAATCCGTTATTTATTTGTTTCCCCGACTATTACAGAGGCCTTTGCAGTGGTTCGTGAAGCAGCAAGAAGGAAACTTGGCATGCGCCATTTCGACGTGCAGGTTGCTCCACGTATTTTATTTTAGTCACTCATGAAGCAGCAGAGCTGCTCTGTTGTAATATTACGTAACTTAGTGCCTTTACTCACCATTTGATTATTAATTCATTTATTCTTCACATTTTAACGTTAGGTTATTGGAGGTGCGGTTCTTCATGATGGGTCAATTGCTGAAATGAAAACGGGTGAGGGAAAAACCTTGGTTTCTACGCTGGCTGCATATCTCAACGCACTGACTAGTGAGGGTGTTCATGGTATGTTTTTATCCTGAACTGATCCACTGACTTTGCTGAAATATGGATACTCTTGGTTTTCCTTTCGTTGGAATTGTATCTTGATTTCTCTTTCTCAGTGGTAACTGTAAACGATTATTTGGCTCAACGAGATGCTGAGTGGATGGGTCGTGTTCATCGCTTCTTAGGCCTTTCAGTTGGTCTCATACAGGTGATAAGTTCGTACAATATGAAAGAATTGTTGTGATAAGCTTGTGATGGTTTTGTGCGAGTGTGTATGTGTGACTGGAAAACATGGCTTCTATAGAACAAACAGATTGCTGTAACCATCCAAACTCTTGAATATTCTGGTTGATTATTGTCTCATTGATGTGCTGTTACATGCATGTGCAGAAGGGGATGGCACCAAAAGAGAGGAGATCAAATTACAGATGTGATATCACATATACAAATAACTCAGTAATTTCTTTTTATTTTTTATTTTTTTTGGGATGGATACCTCCAGTATAGCATTTATAATATGCTGCAAGTTCTTCCTTTCTCTTTTGAATCTTATTCTGATGTATTGCTATTCATATTGCTATCAGGAACTTGGCTTTGATTATCTGCGAGATAATCTTGCTGGAAACAGTGAACAACTTGTGATGCGATGGTACAGTAGGCATCAATTTTGTTTAATTATTACCATGACATTCTTGTTTTAGGCATATTTCCCTCTTGCATCTTTTCCTCTTTTTAAAACTTCATATTGCTAATTTTTTTCCTGTCATTCTTATTCTTTTTATCATTTTCCTTACAGTAATTGTTCTTGTTATTAATCTAATTCCTTCTTCACAATAATTTATTATATTAATCTTGGACTATGCATAGGCAGGCCAAAGCCTTTTCACTTTGCAATAGTTGATGAAGTTGATTCTGTTCTCATTGATGAAGGTCGAAATCCACTGCTAATAAGCGGTGAGGTAATAAAATTTACAAAGATAGAATTGTAATTTATAACATATACCTTGAGAATCTGGGAATTACCATCTTGCAGCTTCCATTGACAACCCTTTAATGAATTGTGGATCTTCTCTAATCTTATGCTAGGCTAACAAAGATGCTGCTCGGTATCCAGTTGCTGCTAAAGTGGCGGAGCTGCTTGTTCCAGGCCTTGTAAGTCTATTTTACTGTCAGACATGTAACTTCTGTTCCATTAATCTATCAATTATCCTTAGTTTCTTCTACAAATTGATATGGTAACAGCATTACAATGTTGAGCTTAAAGATAATTCTGTGGAGTTGACTGAGGAAGGAATAGCACTTGCTGAAATGGCTCTTGGAACAAATGATCTGTGGGATGAAAATGATCCCTGGGCCAGGTGAAAATTTTCTTCCCTCTTTTCCCTTTATTCTGGTCACCTTTTCATTACTTGGAAGAATGCCAAACATAGAAACAGCACGTCCCCTTTTTTGTATTCAATTATTGACTCTAGCTTTACTTTCTTACATCACTTCAAATCAGGAATGCTGCTACGTGAGACTAAACCTTTCTTTTTCTTCATTAGACCCTTTGAAAGGGGTTGTGATTGTAGCCAAATAAATTGTAAATCATATCAATCAGCCTCATAGTTTCTATTTTGGCTCATATGGTGCATCATTCAGGTCACTTTTCTGGTTTGTTTCCCTTGATATGGAGGATGGTTATTTTAAGAGGTGGTGTATGGTCAGGTTTTTCTTCTTTGAGATACAAATTTCTCTACTAAATTTACCATTTGAATAGGAATGCCCATTTGAAGAATTACATGGAAAACAAGGGCACAACCACTTGAAGGTTCGATTTTTTGAAGGAAATTGTTATGACTAGAGAGAAGATTATATTTCATATTAACTCTTATATGAGGGACAAGTGTAGGAGGGAGAGATAGTCTGATGGGGATTGTAAATGAGGAATTAGAAGCTAGGTGCCTCATGGTCTACGTAGAATGATAAGCTACCGTCAAAACTGCCTTTTGCTTACTTTTGGAGGCCTTAGAGATTCATACCTATGTTTTTTGGGAACTATGGATAGCATATAAAAAGATATCATAACTTTTAATTCTCGTAATGACTTAATATCAGAATTTAATAGCTAACATGTAGAACTTGTAAACTTTGTGATAAACTCTCTAGACACAGTCTTCTTTTTGAGGAAATGATAGTCCACCTTTATATGTTTCTTCTTCTCGTGATAATCCAAAAGATAAACTAGATTAGAGGCTATATGCAACATTACCTTATTGTCACGTACCAATCTCATAGATAGGTCTAGTTGAATAAATCCGAATCTCCTCCTGTAGATGACATAGCCATAGTAGCTCACACATTGCAACTGAAACAACTCTATACTCAACTTCTGTGCGAGAGTGAGCTCCCAGGTTCTATTTCTTACTCTTCCATGAAATTAGTTTTGCTCCTACAAATACATTAGAAATTGAAGTATAACACCTATCAAATTGTGAGCTTGCATAATTTGTAATTTTGAAAGGTTTGCATAATCTATAGTTGTATTTTCCTATAAGTTAATATATCCGTGATTATAGGATAGGAGTTTTTATAGGAGCCTTTTTTTTAATGTATCTTATAATGTGAAGTGTTACTCCCTATTGTTTAACATAGGGTTAGGACATAAATTGACTCGTCACACTAACTAAGAAGGCAATATTAGGTTTGGTTGATAGTGAGATATAACAACTCCCCAACTAAATTATGGTAGTTGGATGAAAACATGGCTCCCTCATTGAGTACAATTTTAGCATTAGGATTCATAGTGTATCCATAAGCTTGGACCTTGATAATCCAGTCTCTTGTAATAGATGCAAAGCATATTGTTTGAGAGAGGCAAATCCCTGTTTGAACCGTGCTGCCTTAATACCCAAGAAATATTGTAAAGGACCAATATCTTTAGCTCGAAATTGTTGTTGTTGGTTGACTTTCAACTAAAAAATGCCAAGTAAATCATTCCTAGTGATTACAAGGCCATCCATATAGATAATCGTAAGGACAAGTCCCTATGCCCTATGGCGATAAAACATAATGATCTAATTGGCAATGTTGGAGGATAAGTTCTTGCCCTACTGTACTCAATCTCCAAAACTATGCAATAGGAGATTGTTTGAGGCCATATAAAGATTTTTTCAATTGACATACATAGCTAGGTTCCCCTTGAGCAATAAAACTTGATGGTTGCTCCATGTAAACGTCTTTTAGAAGGTAGCCATGTAAAAGCGCATTTTTGATATCAAATTGATGTAGTGGCCAATGAAGCCAAGAAGCATTTGATATAAAAGGATGGACTAAGGCATTCTTGGCAACAAGATTATAGGTTAAATTTTTGAGGGTTGCCTTTTGCAACTAAATGAACTTTGAACAATCAATAGTTCCATTTGATTGAATCATTATAGTGAACACCTTTCATCAATAAACTTGCCAAAAGGTTAAGGCATAAGCACCCAAGTACCATTAGATTGAAAAGTAGTCACCTCCTCAATTATAGTAAATCACCCCCAAAATGGGCCAAAGCTTTAGCCATTGTCTTAAGAATAGACATAGAAGGCAAAGTAGAAAGAAGAGGGCAAATAGGAAACAAAAGCGGTATAACAAGGAGATAGGAATGATATGACACAATATTAAAGCTAGCATGTTTGGTGCAAGATATGAGTACCTTTATGAAGTGCAATATGCATGCCAAGATCAGATGGAGTGGATTTATATAAGAAAGGATCCATAATCTAATGTCTTAATATTTTGGGTAAAGATATAGAACTCTTGTATAGAGACCACTCATCCTCCTTAATAAAATATTACAAAATTAATAGTTATTATATGATATATATTTTGTCTATAAGTAGGGGTCTTCTATTATGTAAAATACACAAAATCTTAATAAAGATACAACCATAATGGTTTTTGCTCATGGATGTAGGCTTTAGGGCTGAACACACAAAACCTTATATAAATACCATCTCTTTCTTCTCTGCTTTCAGTTACAAAAAATGAATGCTGGTTGTGGTGTCTAAGTAAGTGAATCTAGCTTTTTCCTTCACAATTGGAATTCAAAATTCATTTTGTATATTTTACACATTCAAGTTATAACTAATTGTTCAGTGAAATTATGCAGATTTGTGATCAATGCTCTGAAAGCAAAGGAGTTTTATCGACGAGATGTTCAGTACATTGTTAGAAATGGGAAGGCTTTGATAATCAATGAGGTAGAGAAAATACGTGCAAGTGCATATGTACATTTACAATGCAAAGAAGTGTGTGTAATATTATCGAAGACAAAATTTATGCAGTTGACAGGAAGAGTTGAAGAGAAAAGGAGATGGTCTGAAGGGATTCACCAAGCCGTGGAGGCTAAAGAAGGTTTGCAGATTCAGGTATAGTTTGATTAGCTTTTACTGTTTTATGAAGCTTGCAGACAAATGGTTCCATGGAAATAGGAATTTACTTGCTGCATCTTGTTCTTCCGGGGCACTCTTTAGGCTGCTTCAATTGTGGTGGCACAAATAACTTACCAATCACTGTTTAAGCTCTACCCGAAGTTGTGTGGAATGACTGGAACTGCCAAAACTGAAGTAAGTGAATTATTCAATTATCTTTCCTGTGTCCAATTTTCGTGATTTTTCAATTTGATTAAAATAAGATGATCATGTTGCAGGAGAAAGAATTTTTAAAGATGTTCCAAATGCCTGTTATTGAAGTACCCACAAATCTACCAAATATCCGTGCTGATTTGCCAATTCAAGCATTTGCGGTAGATCTAACATATCATGTGCATATCTGTTTGATATACGTTACCCATGAATATGAATTGTTTCTTTTCTTATTATTTATTTATGCTTGTTACAAATTAGAACAAACAATTTGTTTAGATATAATTATATTACTTAGGATTGATATTCTGCTTGATTATAGGAGATTATTTTGTAAAGTAGTTACTCCTAATCACTATGAATATGTACCAATACTCTCTATAATATATAACGTAGAAATTATATTTCTTCATATCATTGTATTAGAGCCTATGCGAGTCTTCTTTAGGCTAACCTTCATTCTGCCAAGTGAGCATTAGTAAATACCTTTGCTTCCTTCTTCCTTCAGTTTTATCCGGACAACAAAACCTTATATATATATATATATATATACACGCATTCCTTTTTTTATTGGGTTACCTACTTCAGACACCCAACTTCTATCCTTAGGAATAACCATTTCTAGCTGTATTGTGTTCCACTTGCGACCTTGGGTCGACATCGTACTAATAACTGTCACCATATTTTTAGACGTCCATTTTTTCTCATCATGGGCACCATTAGGAGTGTTGACAGTAGATCGACACACCACCAAAGGACGATCATTAGACGACTTGCGTGTGAATCTCACGTCTCTTGATCATTTTGCTTCTAGGGATGGTAATGGGTCAGGTTAGTTTGGGCCTGGGCCTGGGCCTGTGCCTGACTAGGCTAAAGGTAGCTTGGCTTGAGTCTTCGCCAGGGCTGATTTTTTTTAAATTTAAAGATGCAAAAACGTGATTTGCTTATAAGGGTCAGGCTTGGACAGCTCGAGCCTAATCCAAGGTTTGGTCAACTTGGGCCTTGCTCGTTAACTTTGAGGCGGATTGGACTGGATCCCAATTTCCATCTCTATCTACTTCTCCATACACACATCGATGCGTGGAAGATTGTACAACACTAATACAACCTTCAATAACCCTCTTTGATGGCAAAAACTCCTCTCAACCATCCCTATGCTAACGACATACAACGGTGACACTTTGGTGTAGTTCTTTGACAACGTGTTTGAAGTTGTGTGCAAGGTACTCAATTAAGTTATGTTTACTAGATTTGTTCGGGTTTTTGTGATTATTTTGGTATAATTACTGGGAAAGATCTCTATGGTAATAAGTTGGAGTGTGCTGCTAGTCAACTAGTATTTTTGGGTGTAACAGCAACGTGATTCTGGTGCTGATGTCTAAGTGTGGGTCATCAGATGCTTTAGTCTGGATGTTAGATGGCGGTAATGTTTTTTTTTTTTAATGGTCTTAACTCACAATTTGAAGCTGCCAAGTTTATGATTCTTTCTAACATTCAAATTTCTTTCTCAAATGAGGTTTTTACGCGAATACTCTGCACAATGTTGGTACATATGTTCTCTTAACATTCAAACCTCAAGTGCCCTCGTAAGTCGAAATAATGGATAGGACACTAAAAAATCAACTCATAAGACTTATAGTAGCGATAGGAAATTGGGATCATGAGAATCAAGATGTTAGAGCAATTATTTGTCGATGCTATTATGAGTCGGGTCATACTAAATGTATGTGTCAAAAGCAATATTATGAGTTTCGTACTGTACCAGCCGAAAAATGGTATGAAACTGGGTATATAAGTACCAGTCATCGGTACTAATCGGTACCTTAAATTTTAAAAATTTGGAGGACTGTTTTGCAAAAAAAAAAAAATCTTAAAACACCCCCATCCTGATGCTACTCTGCTACTTTCACTCTCTCTCAGTTCTACTCTTCGACGACTGTCCTCTTCGGCGACTCTCCACCATTGGTTCTATCTCTCTCTCTCTCTTCAGGACTTTCCACTATTCCATGCGGGCAATAAGAAACCAGTGCAACACCCATCAATAATACATAGCCAAACCTACCCGCAAAAGAGCAAAAAGGGAACAAGTCAAATTACCCAAAGATTTCAATTGAGGACTGATCCCATGATTGCATTTCATGGAACACCTCATAATCTCCTTCAAGAGTTTCTAATTCTTACTGGTGTGGGTCGTTAGAAAGGTAAATGGGTCTAAGAGAACGAAAAATTCTGAGTGAATTAGGCCTTGCAAGTGCTTCCTCTACCCATTGGTTCCATGAGCTATTCTCCACCTCCATCTACCAAGTTAAACAATGGAGACACACAAAGAGAGAGTGAGAGACACGACTGTGATAGAAGTAGGTTGGTGAGTGGTGATTGTTATACAACAGTCAAAACATGTGGTTGTTTTTTTACTTGCTAAACTCTTGATCAGAACAAGAAAAAAAGACACTGTTTTAGATAGGAATAAGAAACTATATATTATGGTAATTAAGAAAAAAAACATTGTTTTTACAATGTATAAGAATTTAAGTTAAAATTTTTATTAAATTAAGTATAATTTTACAAATATCTGAAAAATAATATTAATGAAAATAAATAAATAACTATTATTTTAAATTTCAATTATTATGATTTTTGGAAATAGGTTGATGTAAAATTATAAATTATACAGTACAATATATTCAAGAACTATTTTGCAATTTTTTTTAAAATTCAAGGACCATTTTATAAATTTAAAAATTACCCAAAACGGTACTTAATATTGATCGATACCGGTACAGTACCATATCATAACCAAACTGATGAATAAATCTCAAAATTTTCATTTTGCTCACGTTGCAGCTAATACTACTACACCAAACTCATCCATAGAAAAGATAATTATAGTTTCTACAGAAGAGTTTGCTTAGTTCACATAGTACTAAGAAGCATTAAAAAGTTTATCCCATCCTATCACACTATTGCTAATTTAGGTAACACACCCTCGTGTCTCCTTTCATCTTTATCACAATGGGTCATTGACTCTTGTGCCTTAGATAATTTGACAGGTAATCCTAATCTTTTTTCTACTTTCCAAAGCCACTTGTCTCCTTCCTATGTTACCCTAACCAATGGATCTACTTCTTTTGTTATTGGATATGGAACTATTAATCCCACTCCATTAATATCTTTATCATTTGTCTTAAACTTATGGGGATTCTCCTTTAATTTATTATCTATGAGCAAACTCACTCGTACCTTGGATTGTTATATCTTATTCTTTCCCGATCTTTGTATTTTTTAGGATCTTATGACAAGTAAGATTATTGGTAAGGGACGTGAATCAAGAGCTCTATACATTATGGATACACAGATGCTAAGATATATTGCTTGTTCAAGTGTCTTAACTCCTTTTGAAGCTCATTGTCGGTTAGGACATCTCTCTTTACCTTTATCAAAGAAGTTATGTCCTCAATTTCTTAATATATCTTGCTTAGACTGTGAGTCTTATCAGTTTTCTAAATATCATCTTCTCCCTTCACTCCCTCGAATGACAAAAAGAGCCAGTTTTTCATTTGAATTAGTACATTATGATGTTTAAGGTCCATGTTTTGTTGTCTCTAAAATTGGGTTTCAATTTTTTCTCACTTTTGTTGATGATTTGTCTCGTATGACTTGGCTTTTTAATGAAAAATCGTTCTAAGTTATTTTCTCATTTCACTACGTTTTATACTTGATCAAAACTCAATTTAATATCTCTATTCATACTTTGCAAAGTGATAATGCCATAAAATATTTTTCCACATCATTTCAAACCTACATGATCCAAAATGGCATTCTTTATCAGTCATGTGTTGACACACCATCTAAAAATGGTATCACTGAAAGAAAAAATTGACATCTCCTTGAAAGAGCTTGAGTACTCTTATTTCAAACACACGTTCCCAAACCATTTTGGGCCAATGCTATTTCCACAACTTGTTTTTGGAACAATCATATGCCTTCATTTGTTCTTCATTTGAGATTCCTTATAATGCCCTTTTTGCCACTAAACCCTTGTTTCCTATTCTACTACAAATTTTTGGTAGTACTTATTTTGTATGCCATGTTCATTTTCAAGTTACCAAATCAGATCTTAAATCTTTAAAATGCGTTTTTTTTGGGCTACTCTTGCCTACAAAAAGGACACCGGTGCTACTTTCCTACTTTAAACAAATATCTTGTGTCAGCTGATGTTTCTTTTATGGAAAATATTCTCTTCTCCCCTGATTCTTCAATTTCTGAAAAGGTGGACGATGACCTCTTAGTTTACAAGAACACCTTTCTCACTACAAATGCCACTCTACATATGATCCTCCTACCCAACCACAACCACCACCTATTCACTTGCTCTATTCTGGAAGATGCAATCATCTTGATACAAGTTCACTACTTTTCTCTTCTTCATCACCAAATCCCACAACACATGATCCAAAACTTCCAATTGCTCTTCGCAAATGTAAACGTCAATGCACCTATCCTATTTCCTCTTTTGTTTCTTACGATTATTTGTCTCTCTTCTTGTTCTTTTGTTGCCTTATTTGATTCCTTGACCCTCCAGAAAATTGTTCATGAAGCCTTATCTCATCCTGGTTGGCGTAATGCCATGATAGATGAGATGAATGCTTTGGATGCTAATGGTACGTGAGACTTGGGGGCTTACCTATTAGAAAGAACACCATTAGATGTAAATGGTTGTTTGCTGTTGAAATCAGTTCTGATGGATTTATGTTTTGATTTAAAGTACGACTTGTAGCTATGCCCACCTCTATAGTGTGGATAATTCTAATACTTTCTCTCTTATGGCTAAACTGACTTCTATTCATCGATTCATTTCTTTAGTAGCTACTCATGATTGAACCCTACATGAATTAGATATCAAGAATGCTTTCTTATGTGGAGATCTTTGGAGGAAATGTATATAGAGCAACTAGTTGGATTTGTTGCTCAGGGGGAGAATGGGAAAGTTTGTTGTCTTCACAAATCCTTATATGGTTTAAAACAAAGTCCCTGGGTTTGGAAAATTTAGTCAGGCAATGGGATAGTTTTGCATAAGTAAGAGTAATTTTGATCAGTTAGTATTCTATAGACATTCTATATCTGACATCATTCTCCTTATTTTTTATGTAGATGATATTGTTATCACTGGTGATACTATGGGCATTTCATCCATGAAATCCTTCATTCACAGTTAATTTCATATAAAAGATTTAGGGGCTTTGAAATAATTTTTGAGGGTTGATAAAGGGTAAGAAAAGCATTCTCTTGTCACAAAAGAAGTATGTACTTGATCCTAATTGAGAATGGAAAGATGGGGGCTAAGCCATGCAGTGCTCCAAAGATTCCTAATCTACAACTCACCAAAGATGGGGATTGTTTGAAGATCCTAAGAAATATAGGAGATTGGTTGGAAAATTGAATTATCTCACAGTAACTTGTCTTGATATTGCATATTCTATTAATGTTATATGTCAATTTATGTCTTCTCCTATCATTCATCTTTGGGCTGCTCTAGAAAAAAATTATGTTACATGAAAGGAGCTCCTGGTCTTGAGATTCTATACAAAAATCATGGACACGCTCATGTTGGTATTTCCCAGATGTTGATTGGGCAAGCTTTAAGATTGATCGAAGATCAATTATTGGTTATTGTGTTTTTGTTGGAGGAAATTTAGTTTCATGAAAAGGTAAGAAGAAACAAGTCTGTCTAGATCTAGTGCAGAGTTTGAATATAGAGCTATGACACAATCGTCATGTGAAATAATATGGATATACCAACTCTTAATGCAAATTGGTTTTAAAACTCCATTGTTAGCAAAGTTATGGTGTTATGGATTCCTTTATTGGAAAGAGTTATCAGAGGCGTAACAAGAAGATTTAGTCAATTATCTTATAAGTTTATTTAGATAG
>JAJMLV010000006.1:26730739-26761260 GCA_027123465.1 Erythroxylum coca
TATTTTAGGAAAGCATAAAATTTGAAATAAAAATTGTTTAGGAAGTGCTTTATTTTATGAATTATATATGTAATTTTCATACTTATTTAATGAATTATTATTTTATATTTTCAGTGGGCCTCAAGGAATTTTTTTTAAATTATTATCTTATGCATTTAGCGAGGTTATTATTTGATCCCATTAGCCCAAATCGGGACCGGAGAAAATTATTATTTAATCGAGATTATTAATTTATCGAATATTTATTTATCGAGATTTTACTGTATATAGGGGTAAGGCTGTATACTATCAGACTTTTCCAAACTCCGCTTTATTGCAGAACTTTGGACTAGGTGTGATGATGATGAAATAAGGGGAGAAAAGTTTTAGAAACATAAAAGAACACATTTGTGCATCTTTTCACCTTATAGTGTTGTTCTCTTTCTTTTGGAATTATTTGTGTTATTCTTTGTTTAATGTTTTAGGATTCATGTATGAATGATTAATATTCTCATTCTCAAGTAGATTTTTTTATATATAAACTCATTGCCATAATCTAGATATATGTAATAGTTGTAACTTTGATTCATTTATGATAAACTAATTGTTGTGCATAATTAGGGATATTATAACATAGCTTAAATGACTCGAGTTTATGTGATTGTTGCCTAAATTAACCTATTTTCCCAATACATAATACAATTTTCACACCAAATCTAGAAAGCTTATTCGAGGTTGTTTGATAGCTATACCTAATTAAAGACTTATTTTGATTAGAAATAACCTAAGGAAAAACTGGGGTTAACAAAGCTTATTTCTAATTTATGGTTAATAATTTCAAAGAAAGGTAGGAGAACAATATGTCGGTTAATTGTGCTTGCTTGTGTGAAGGTTGAGATTAAATCTAGAACTTAATTTAAAACCTATTGGTAAATTCTATCAATTTTGTACTATTTGATTTGATTTAACTTCAATAGTTTACCGTTTGGTTCCGCTTCTATTTTTCTACAGTAGTTTTAATTTTAATTTTCTGTTTTTTATTCAAATAAAAAAATCTATTTGGTTGTTAATATTAATATAGTTATATTTTATCATTGACAATAATAACATAATAGATAAAAATTAAAGATAAAATTTTTAATTAAATAAATTTATTGAGTATTTATTAATAGTTAGTAATAAGATTATTTTATTATATAAAAATAAATAATTTAAAATTTAGCTTTTTTATAAACTAATATTTATTTTCAATATATTTTAGCTATTAAATCAAATTTTATTTGCAATTTATATTTTTAAGATATTTTAATTCTAATTATATTTATTAATAATTTATTTAATTTAATTATAAAATTATATTTAATTATTAAATAAAATTAAAGTATTCGTAATTCTTATTAAAAATTAATATATTAAATAATTAAATAATAAATATTTAGTTAATAGTAACTCAGATTATAAAAAACAGAAAAAAGAAAAGCAATTTTTTATAGGTTTCATAACTTTTGAAAATAGGAAGAAACTGAAAAAAATAGAATACAAAAACTCAAACAAACAAGTTTTTAATTATATTTGAAATAAAAATCAAAAATCAAAAATAAAAATAGAAACAAATATGCTCTTAAAGATTATTATGTCCTTGTTATGTCTTCCCTTCACCTTGTGAATTCAATCCCTTCACCTTGTGAATTCAACAATGCTTGATTCTAGACATCAAAAAGTTTTGATTATCCTCTCTTAAGATTTAGTTAAGTAATCATAATTGAAATAGATAATAGTTGAGTTGCAATTTCTCAATTTCTCAATTTCTCAAAACTACTTCTAACAATTCAATTGGACTTAAGGCAATCTTAAGAATAATTAACTTACAATTGAAATCTCTCTTCAATTATTTATTAACCTAATATTTGTAAGTTTATTAACCTGAGAGTGAGCTTTAGAGCAAAGTCTTCCCTTTATAATTTTACAAAAAGGTTATTTCTTTGACTTGAGCCTATGGCCTTATGGTCATAAAGGAGCAACTATACTATAAGGTCACAGGTTCAAGTCACATAAACAACCTTTTTGTAAAAAATATAAAGAGAAGGCTGCCTCTCAAGAACCCCGCAATGTGAGGAGCCTTGTGCACTAGATACATTGATTTTTTTATTATGGTAGCAACTCTCATGGGATAACTTAATACTAATTTCTTTATTCAATCTCTCAATTCAAATTAAATATGAGCATAACAAATATCTCAAAGCAGTAATATATTGAATCTATCAAGTTAAAAGTCATACAAAGCAATTCAAAAATAACACCCTACTACAAATTTAGCAATCCCTGATCATATTTAAAACACAACTGTTTAGATTTGACACACAATGCAATGAAATAGAAAAATAAAAAAGAATGAAATCAGTTTAACACCTTGATCTGGAAAATCTAGAAAGTTGAAATTGATCTTAATGATGTATTCACTTTTGATCTTCTTCATTGGAAAGAGCAACCTTTTTATGCTTTTCTTTCTTCTTTTGATATCTCTGGCGACTCTTAAGTCTACTTTCCCTTTGCTATAGCCTTCATAATGTCCTGTTATAGTAAAAATTAGGTTTTCTTGAACATACATGCTCAATACCACTATGTAGGTGATTGTCTATCTCCAAAATCCTCTCAATCAGGACTTTACACGTTTACAGAAGCTTACACAGACACATATATAGCCATATATGTCAATTGTATAAGAATGTATCTTTCCACGGACATAAACAATGCCTTTGAAGCTCTACACATTTCCAGTGATTTACACGATGACTATACATGTTAGTGTAAGTTCAATGATGCTTCAATTTTTCCATTCTATGCTACAATGTCATCCAAAATTTTCTATTTTTGTCTATAAAGGCAGTTATCATCTAAAAATACACTTGAAGCAAAATAAGTATCACAAATAACATAGGATTCTTTGATAACAAGCAAAAGACCCTAAACATGGGTCTATCAATATAGTCAATTAATCATTTGTTTATCATATTTCAATAATGTTTTTGTTTTACTTTAATTATGTAATCTCATCTTTAGAGTTAACTTCCTTTTTTGACTATTCATTGCACCTAAGAATTAATCTCTTGCTTCTTAATCACTTAAAATAATAAGGAAATTTTAATTTGTAGTCCTTTGTAATCTTATTCTATCTTTTTTAATTGAAGTTGGTTACTACAGTTTTCTTATATGCTCTTTTTCCATTCCGTATGATATGACCCAGTAGGATGGCTTGTGCTCTTTCGACGATTATCTTTTATTATTTGCTTTTACGGCATTGTCACGTGTAATAAAATCAAATCAACTCATCTACATACGCTGCAATGTTTGGTGGTTTTTTAGATTCAATTTCTTACTTGCATCTCAAATTCAAATTCAAATGCAAATCCCTCCTAAACAACAACCGGATCCCACTTTATGCAAAGTCAACAACTCTGCTCTCTTTATCAGAAGAAAACGAACAACTTTTGCCCACTTACGGGTAGCCTAGCGGTAGAAAAGAGGAGATAATTGTGAGAGATTGTGGGTTTGAACCTTGAGTGGAGCAGCTTCTATTTGAAGTGTTGTAATCTTCCTAGTGATGACGACCTATCCTTGATGCAGGTACCTCTGATATTGACTAGGATCAGACCCGGATTTACCTATCTATGAGTCTGAGTGGGTGACTCATAGGTCCCAGGTAGTCGGGCCAAGCCCGAACCCTGAGTTATAAAAAAAAAGAGAAATATTTAAGGATTGAGACAAGTCAACTGCAATGGCCAATGAAGTCTGAGTCTTGTTTTGCTAAAAATGTATTTTGAGTTTATTTTAGCTTGTATATAAAGTTTATGATTCTGAATTGTTGCAAGTTTTTGTAATAACTAATTTCAGGCTAGTTTCGGGTTTTAAAACAAATTTGTATTATGTTCATGTGATATAATATATGTATGTTTTGAATAAGTTTGAAATGATATGTAATGTATGTTTGTTTAAGATTATGGAAATATATGTATGAAATTTTTCGTATATTTTAGAATGTTTTGTATTTTGTATGCTGTATATGTGTGACACTCGCAATATCCTCCAAGAGTATATATGGATGTCATATGAACATGTTAGTTTTTATCATATAACTAAAGATACAAATTAAGAGTCTTTTTTATAATTTAATAAATTCGAGAGATTATTTTAAAATTTTAAAAATTATCATAATTTTTACTAATATTGATGGGTACTGGTGTTATTATAATAATCAAAATTAATACTGGACTTGTAATAGTTTCTATTCAAAAATTATGATTGACATAATTTACTAATTTAATAAATTTTATAATAACACGAATTTTTAAATAAAAATTATTTTGAAAAAGTAAAAAATGTTTAATTTTATTCAATAAATATATTTTAAATTTAAAAAATCATAAATTGCATAAATTTAAAATTTTTGAAAATAATTATTTATTACATAATTTTTTATACAAAATATGATAAATAATTATTAATATTTATAAATAAAAATTAGATAAGAGATTAGAATAACATTAATTATTTAGCGATTTTATAAAATTTAATTTAATTAGAATTTTAATTAATATTTTATTTTCTGAATTATATTAGTATTAATAATAATAATAATAAAAAATAAGAATTAGATATGATCCAACGGCGGAACCTTTGAGTTAAATCCTTTCTTGATTAGGACAACAAAATAAAGGCAATAAAGGGAAAGAAAAAAAAGAAGCCGACAGGACACGTGTCAAAAAGTGACGAAGCCGAGTAACTCGTATTGCTCTTCGATGGAGTTTTTCTCCAATGTAACGCCGGTACATGGGGGCCCCCGAAACCGTTTCCATCTAATCATCACAGAAGAAAATGAAATTCAACAAGAAAAATCTTTTCGCTGCAAGAGCCAAAAAGCCTAGGCTTTTTTGGTGACTCTCTTGGCTCCCGTTTCTGTATCTTCTCTCATCTCAGACTACGATTAAGCAAAAAGGAAAACAGAATAAATAATATAAATTTGTGGAAAAAGTCGAAATTTTATATTTATTTTTAATCCGACGGCCTTTCGTAATAGGTGAATCCGCTCTCTCTACGGACTTTCGTTCGTTTTCTTTTTCGTGTTTTTCTGTGTTGTGTATATCTGCATTATTCGTTGGAATTCTAATGGTTTTTTTTCCTTGTGTAGAGGAGGGGCTTGGATTCTAGGGTTTTTCTCTGGCAGTTTTTGACTCAGATACTTTGCTTTTCGTGTTTGGTGTCTTTCTTGTTAAGGCGACGCGTTGGATTAATCGGATGGTAGGGTTTTTATTGATTGCAGGTGATTAGGCTCGTACATTGTGTTGCGTTAGTGCGAATTTGGCAATTTTCTTTTGTTTTGTTTTATGTAATGGGTATCCGCTGATTTGTTGAACTGTAGATGGGTTCGTGTGAGAATTCGGTTGAGGTTCACGAACCCTTGCAACCGGTTGCCACTGAGCAAAATTGTCGCTCAGAAGTGGTCCGGTGTCTGGATTCCGAGGCATTGCCGTGTGTGGATGCAAGTTGCGGTATTAGGGATTGTAGTGTGGACCCCACCTGTATGCGTGATGGGTGTTCAGAGTCTTATCGGAATGGTAATGTTGATTGTGTTGAGCCTTCTGAGGGGACTGCATTTGTTTGTGTGGATGATGGGTCTACGGCTGGAAGTCAAATTGTGGTTGGTTTGATGGAAGGGATAAGGTTGGGAGAGCAATGCCGAGTTGGTGGGGATTGTTTGAATGATGAGAGCGGTTTGGGAACTCATCATGACAATGTGGAAACTAACAACCGGCTGTTTGTGGGGAACATAGGTTCTTCAGGCAAGCATGAGAGGCTGGACAATTGTGAGAGGCTGCCTGCATGTTATGATCAACAGGATGAGCAGCTTGATGGTGTGAATGTTATTGTTCAAGAGGGTGTGGAAGAGAAAACTGATAGTGCAACCACAATGAGGACTCATGACTGTGACAAAACATTACTTTTACCGAGTCTTGAAATGCCTGTAGGATGTGTATTAGAGAAGGTTTCAAATAAAAATGATGTTGAACAGGACAAGCAAAAAGAGAATGGTCCCTCTGTTGAAATGGCTGAGGTGGATATTGGAGAAGGTTTTAATAGGGTGCATACTGATAATCACAGCCAAATCTCTTCTTCTCAAGATCGTGAAGCGCTTTCTGTTACTTGTCAACCAGGGGCATCGGTGGTACAAGACAATCAGAAAGATGATGCTATCTGTGGCCTCTCTATGCGTAGGATTGTCGTGGAAAAGACTAGTGATTCCTTGGCAGGGGAAGAGACTGCTGCATCATACCAATTTCTGGCCTGTCAAGATTGGAAAAAATTTGTGGGCAAACTGCCTGTGACTGGTTCAGTGCAAAAAGATATTCAACAGGATGGACAAGAGGCTACTAAGCCTGTTGAGTATTGTCTTGAAGAAGGATGTGCAAAAATACTGAATAAAGTAGGTAGTCCCCTAGACAAGGTTGAGAATATTCCAAGAGACCATATGCTGTCTTTATCGGACATCACTTTTCCTTCTCTGGACACCAAGAGTGTTGATGCTTTAGTTATAAAGAGTGGTGCAGGCAAGGAGAGTGATGCATTTGTTGAGCACTTGTGCAGTAATATGTCACCACACCATTATCAGATAGCTGTGAAATTGTCAAATGCAGATGATCTGAATACTAATCATGATTGGCAGTATAATCACAACGGGGGAGCAGTGGCTGATTGTCGCTCTGCAAAAAATAATGAGTTGCACAATGCCGCTGATATATGCATCAAGGTATTACCTTTGCAACCTTGCCAGAAGATTATGGAGAAGTCATCGGTATCTGATTCACTAAGTGATTGTGTCCAGATGAATGAGCAAAGGGATAATGGTAGTCTTGATGGCCCTTTAACAGAATGCACATCAGAGGTTATGGAGGAGAAGACTGATGTTGGAATTGATACAAATAACGAAGCTTGCAAACCGTTAATAGATATAGACAAAAAAACTAATAGTATAGAGGTAGGTTTGCCTGAAGTGGCACCTGCCTATTCTGCTGAGAAATTGCTATCATCACATTCAGGTCGGTGCTTTGGTCATTTAGAGGAAGAAACTTCTAACAGATTAGGCACTTCACATTTTTATGGGAAGGATGTTTTTGGAACTATCATTCCTAGCTGTATGGTTAGCTGCTCTAGGGAGATAGAAGAAGAAGGAAAGGATCAGGCCATTCATTTTCATTCTTGTGAAACCAATTGTCCAGATATTGGGTCATCATCTTCTCGAAAAAGCAACCGAGTCCGTAGATCAGGCAAGAAGAAATGTACTGCAAAGAGGTCCAGGAACAAATCCAAAGCCTCAGAGCTACCCTTCTCTAATATTGCAAGGAAAAAGAGAACTGCTTTCTCAAAACCCGTTCGTTCCTCTACGTGGGGTGTATTGGGGAACATCACACAAATCTTTGGACTCAGTGATCAACAGAATCATGGATCACCTAAAGTAAGGATTCGCAAAGGAAGTAAAAAGCACAATAATAGTAAAGCTGGGGGAAGTTCGAGAAGGTCCAGGGGAAAACCTCGTGCTTCAGGAAATTGCATTCGCTTGAGAGTTAAAGTGGGAAAAGATGTTTGCCAAAAGAATCCTTGCTTTTTTTTTGCAGATGCAAATGATACCTCATCATTTGCTGAGCCACACCAGAAACCCACCTTCAATAGACCAAATTTAGATGGCTGTTATGAAGATAAATTGGGAGACGAGAGGTCTGAGAAGCAACTTCAGTGTTTTGACAATAAGGTGGAGGACACATCATATACTGCTGTCATTGATGCTCATCTTGCACATGAAGACGTGGATAGCACTGTGGTTCATGAGAAATTAGCTGGAACTAGTGTTCAGGATTATGTTGTGGTTCCATCCCTTGTAGAAGTTGGAACACAAGGAGCAGCAATTGAGAATATGTATAGAGATCCAGGAACTTCACCAGATTCAGAAGTTATTAATTTAACTCCTGAAAACCAAGTTAGTTCTGATCCTGTGTTGACTTCTAAAGTTTTTTCTCTCCCTGAAAATGTTACTTGTGGTAAGAAAGCAAAAAAGAGAGATGGGCTTTCTCAGGCAAGTTGCCATCGCAAGAAAGATGGTTTACATGGAGCTGCAAATGTAAACAGAGCTAAGCCAGAAAAGAAACTTGAGTGCCAGCAGAAAGAGACTGAAGAGTTTTGCTCTAGCGAAATTCTTATTTCATGCATCAGCCCAAACAGATCAAGCAACTCATCAAGTGATGAACATCCACAGTTACCTTTGTCAAGAGACACTGAATTTGGTCCTTCCAGTGAGGCCTTGATGGTGGATCCCACCACTGAAGATAAAATCGTTAACAGCCTTGCCAATGGCAAATTTTCGGATTCAAAGAGTTTGCTTCCTTCGACTAAATTTGTTCAACGAGCTTCAAGAAAATCTGGTGGAATGAGAAAGAGGAGCTCCAAAATGTCTGGTTGTGCAAGAATCAGAAAAGAAAGTGATAGTAGACAAGGGGGAGTTGATCGGAAGGCAGTGGACAAGAAAAAACGTAGTGAGAAGTGTGATTATGATCCTAAAGTCAAAGATGACCCGGAAAGTGCAGGTACTATATTATTTGGTGTTTGTTAATTTCATCATGTATTGGCACTTAACTTCATGCTTTTATTGCTTTACTTTAAACTTGATCAGAATTTTGAGGATACAGAGGCTCACTAGTCATATTTTTGTGACAAATTGGTGCATCAGGAAACCATACTGAAATTGGACAAATTGATATCAGGGAAGATCCTGCATGCCTACATGCAGCGAAATTCGAAGTGGGATTAGATAGTGTGATTGAGCAGTATTCACCCAATGATAATGCCTGGGTGCGCTGTGATGATTGTCATAAATGGCGGCGTATTCCATTTGCTCTTGTGGATTCTATTGGTCAGACGAATTGCAAATGGTATGTTGTCATTCATGCTTCTGTGTGATTCTGTCATCTTTCATTTCTTTCATCATGAATTGTTCTGATGCACTAATTATTTACTTGGTCTTTCTGATAACTATGTCTCTCTCTTTATCTGCAATATATTAAATATTGACAAACCTAACCTTTTAATTTGTGTATTTCTTGCATATTTTCAAGTATAGTTGAAAATTGAGCATATTTTGGCTATCTTAGATTCTTCTGTGGCACATTTTTGAAATATGTTCTATTTTAGTGCATTCTTGTGCTGAATGATCCATGGACCTTTTTTTTTTTGTGCGCTTTGTGTGAGTATAATCCAACTATTTGTTTTCCAGACAATTTTGATTTAATGCTGCAAATGAGATGTTGGTCCTCCCTTTATCATTTTCATGATTCACACTTAGAACAGTTCTGTGCATGCTTGCAGACATAATCATTAATTTAACATTATGTTTACATGAACAAAATGACGTTATCTACCTCTCATGTTAGCTAAATTTTCTTATATTTTGTGTATACATTCCCATTATCTTCTATTTTTATCCTTTGCTCTCTCTAAAGGATGAGCTTGTCTATTATGACCAGTTGTACATTTCCTTTTAGTATTCTAGGCTATAATTTCTGTTTCTTGTGAAGGATCTGCAAGGATAATACAGATGAAGCCTATGCAGATTGCTCCATTGCGCAGGAGAAATCAAATGCTGAGATCAATGCTGAGTTGGGCTTATCAGATGCTGAGGAAGATGCTTATGACTTCCTGTCAAATGATGGTAGACTGGAATCTAAGCATGGAACAGGTATCCATCATTTTTAGCAGTTACAGAGCAGCATGATTTGAATATAAGCTTGAACTGTGCTTCAGAGCTTATGAAGTTTACTAATATCTGAATATTATTTATTTAGTTTCCAAGGAGCATGAATTTACGCGCATTTCAACAAATCAGTTTCTACATCGTAAGCGTAGGACTCAAACAATTGATGAGGTCTGAACTTGACTCTTTTATTTTTTCTTAATTTGCTTGTATGATAATCCACCTTTCGGGAAATTTAAATTTTGTTAGGTTTATAAATCATTGCTATAAATTGCTTCTCTTGTAATTTTATTTAGAATTGTACCTGCATAAGCTTATCTGCTCATTTTCTCAAGTATAAATTTAATTTCATTAAATATTGGTTATAAATTTGTAACAATTTCAATATATTCTAAACTTCCTGCTTTCTTTAAAACAGATAATGGTTTGCCATTGCAAAATACCTGTAGATGGTGGGTTGGGTTGTGGTGATGAATGCTTAAATCGAATGCTTAACATTGAGTGTGTTCAAGGCACTTGTCCTTGTGGAGATCTCTGTTCAAATCAACAGGTAACAGTGGCTACTTCTTTTGGTTCTAATAATTGCAATTCTCTATCAGGTGAGTGTTTTTTGAAAAATTCCTTTTTACAAATCTATTTGCAGTTCCAAAAACAAAATTATGCTAGAATGAAGTGGAATAGATGTGGGAAGAAAGGTTTCGGACTGCGATTGGAAGAGGATATATCCAGGGGGCAATTTCTTATTGAGTATGTTGGAGAGGTAATTTTCTTGGGGTTCTGGATTTCATTTATTTGTAATGTAGATTTCTTTTTGAGGAATAGGAAGAACAAAAGTTAAGCATCAAGCCAAATTTTCGATTATAACTGTCATGTCTTTGATCAATATCTTATGGATAAAGTCGATGTATGTTTGTGGCAGGATCTTCTTCCAGCTTGTTAGCAGCAAATTAGTACTAATGTTTCAGAACCTGATGTAATGTTTATAATTTGTCAAGCTCCTTGTGTTATACTAAGTTGGATTTAAAAGAGCTTCACGTTCTACGTGTAGATGACCATGAGCTTGGAAAGTTGATATTATTTGCAGACTTCTTTTAGATTTTTGGGCGGTATCTGGCATTTGATTTAGAAAATATTAGTTTTTATGGAAGTTATGAGAGAGTACCAGCTTGTTGGTATCTGGCAGTTGATTTAGAAAATATTAGTTTTTATGGAAGTTATGAGAGAGTACCAGCTACAAGCTTTTGTCTGGGTGATTTAATCTTGATTCTCTTCTTAATTTCACTACATACATGCTCTACATTGTATTGTTTCTCTTTCTGTTGACCAATTGTACGTTTTTATCATGTTTACTAATACATGCTCTTCAGGTGCTTGATATGCGTACCTATGAGGCACGACAAAAAGAGTATGCTTCTAAAGGTCACAAGCATTTCTACTTCATGACATTAGATGGCAGTGAGGTCAGAATTTGTACTCCTATTGTTTCATTTATTTCTGACTCAACATTGCTTCAAGCAATTTCACTGTGGTAGTGCAAGTCTTATGAGCACACTAGGGATCTCTAATGATAGGTCCTTAATCTTAAACTGTTAAATCTTATTGATGCTTAATTAGCCCTATTGGAATGCTTTGTTTTGGTATTTTGGCTTTGAAAACCTAAGGGATGTGTAGTTCAGTTTGCTCTCATGAGATTTTGAATAGTTATTTATTGTTCCTTGATTGAAAACATCATACAATTGAAGTGGACAGCATTAATAATCATTTGGTGCGATCAAATCATACCCTACTACTGAGCTTTTTAAAATTTAATTGATGGACCATTCTTAACAGCTTCTAGAAAATACGCTTCTAGTTGTGTTTTTCAGCTTCTTAAAGATTTCTACGAGATAATTCTTAGAATAGCTGGTAAAGAAGCATCCTTGCTGTATCTTGTTTTACAATATTATATTCTTGTAATGCTAAACTTTTAGGAGCTTTCTTATAATTGGGTAGACTGGGATCGTATATTTTCTTGATTTTTGCTTGTGTATCAATTTGCATATAGAGATGTCTCCTTGCGAAATAATTAACTTGTTTTAGTATTAGTAAAAGACAAAGTATGCAAAAGTAATATTTCTATATAATAAATGGGGGGAAATGTGCATTTGATGTTTGTGATCAAGAATTAGATAGTCTATTTATGCTTGAGACTTTTGAGCACTTTATAAGTGATTATATTGATTTAAGTTTTTAATTTCCTTTGCTTTAAGAGATAAGCCATTGAGAGAGGATATTTCATTAGGTTCAAGTCAAGTCAAGTGCTCTACTAATTTTTGGTGTCACTCTGGATATAATTGTGGGGTGAGTTGAACGCAGTTACATGTTAAATGTGGGCCTTAGCCTGGTCTGATGCAATCTCAGCTTAGGTTTGCCTTCGACTGACAGTCCAACTCTTAAGTTGAAGCCTGCAATCTAATCATGGTTAAGGTCCCTTGTACAACTGCACTGAAGAAATTCACGTGCACTTTATCCTTATCGTAGAAAATGTCTGGGAATGTGGCTAACATATGCAATCTTCTTAATTATCATCATTATTTTATTGTTTTGCCCTGAAGCTGTTGTTACAATTTGTTCCATTTGTTTTTGCTGAATGGATTTCCTTTTCCCTTGATTGGTCCTAAATTATCATTACATCCATACTTTTACATCATATTAACATATAACTATGTTTCTCTATTTTCAGGTGATAGATGCATGTGGGAAAGGAAATTTGGGGCGCTTTATTAATCATAGTTGTGACCCTAATTGTCGTACTGAGAAGGTGACAATTGCTGCAATTTAGAGTTGTTTTTGAGATTGACATCCAATTTTGCCGTTTTTTGGCATTAATTTTGATCACCTTACTGCATGCAACAATTTTTAGGAGAGTCTACCTTTTTCGCTTTCCATTTGCTTCTTTTGTAAAAACATACCATTAAGTAAAATTCTGTCAAGTTCCCTCTCATTCTTTTTTCTTTCTATATGTTTTCGCGATGATAGTTGACTTGGAGCTCCATGCTTTGATAATTCGTATATGGGAACCCTAAATAACCTAAGATATCTGTGGAAATGCGTTACTGGATTGCTGGTCCTATATTGGAGTCAAAAATATTTTCTGATATGTATAAGCCAGCTTCTCTATGTATCCATTTGGTGAATACCTGGATGCTTGAACCATTTTTAGTTTATTTTGGAAGGATGACATCTAATTTTGAAATATTTATGGGTTAGGTTTTGGATATGTGCATGTTTCCCTGTTGTGAGGCTTAGGCTTCATTTTTGGCAGATTTTATGTTGTATTGTTAAATTTTATGGTTTTGAGAAATGGACT
This sequence comes from Erythroxylum coca, assembly GCA_027123465.1. NCBI lineage: Eukaryota > Viridiplantae > Streptophyta > Magnoliopsida > Malpighiales > Erythroxylaceae > Erythroxylum > Erythroxylum coca. The sequence goes on from JAJMLV010000006.1 coordinate 26,743,861, forward strand.
CGAGGATCTTTCAACATTGTGGGTTTTAATTTGTTGAAGACCTTTACATACATGCTTTACTTGAATCAATACAATTTTTTTCCAATTAAGACTTTGTTATAATGTACTGTGTTCTTTATCACCTTCGTTTTATCTCCAAGTACATGCAAGGGCCGCTTTTGGGGTAGTGGATGTCTTATGGTTTCTATGCTAATATTCTAAAGATATTTCAGTATGTGGTACCAGCCCATGGGTCTCATGTTCTTTAAGCTCTTTTTCTGTAGTAATGTTGAAATAATCCTTGTTATAGTGAAGCCACATTGTACTTAACTTGAAACTTTTATGAACAGTGGGTGGTCAATGGAGAAATTTGTATTGGGTTGTTTGCATTAAGGGATATGAAAAAGGTATGTACATGCCTTCTGATGGTTGATTTCCTACTTTCCATTTGAGGTTGAATTACTGTACCCTTTAGCTTTTTGTGCTGTTTCATACCTGTAATGCATAATAAAGTGCAACATTTTCTTGTCAATTGGGGGACAGAGTGGACGGGGTGGCAATGCTAGCTAAATTAGTATGGAACACTGTGGAACCATTGGTCCATTTGCCAATAAATGATAATAATTTACATAGAAAAGGCTAGTATGAGTACCCTTATCATCCTTTGACTAATTTCTTTGTCCCTGATTTTTGACATGGCAAATGCATCATGTAGCTTAATGCAAGTGACGATTACCTAAATTAAGCAAGGAATATAATGAAAGCAGTTAGAAATATGATGTGGTTCATTAATCATGATAATGGGATAGGTGCCTTTAAAACAACTAACCTGATTGAGAATGATATTGCATCCGAGTCTGTATGATCAAGCAAAATGTTGGTGCTGATTGGAATTTGATCCTTTCGTTTCTATTAACGTCCACTCTGAAGATAAAGCAGATTCAGATTCCTTTATTTTTACTGCAATTTTAATAAGTTTGAGAAGTATGTAAAGCAGCTTTTGCTTTTACTAAGTGCTTTGGTATCATATTATGTTGCTTCATTGCTTTGCAGCACAAATTACTTTCAACAACCTAGCTTTTATGTCCTTTGACATGTTCACGCATTATTATGTGACCTTTCTATGAGTACAAAATTTTCAGGGTGAAGAGGTGACATTTGACTACAACTATGTTAGAGTGTTTGGGGCTGCTGCCAAAAAATGTTATTGTGGCTCACCTCAATGTCGAGGTTATATTGGTGGTGATCCAACTAATACTGAATTCATTAACCAAGTTGATTCAGACGAAGAATTTCTTGAACCTGTGATGCTTGAAGATGGGGAAGCTGAAAGTAAAATATCCAGAATCAGTTCATTTAAAGGTTCACTTCTTCAAGTTTCGGAGAGTGTGTCAAAAGTCCAGGATGATATGGATAAATTTAAATTAACTTCTGAGAAAATTGAGGATGGGATAGAGATCAAGGATTCTGTGAACCAGTCTCCTGCTGCTGTTACCCAATTGTCAAGTTCTTCAATTTTAGATGAGGTAAAGGGAAGTTCTTCATTGTCCGGTCAACTTGTGGACCTCACCAATGAAGGAGAAGATGCAACAGACAAAGCAACATTTGCTGTACAGAAAGACATCTCCATGGACGAGGCTACAAACAAAGCTACTTGCCCTATCCAAAAGCTGGAAGCATCTCCTAATCAATCATCATTGGAAGTGACTGCTGCTAACAAGAAATCTAAATCTATTATGAGTGGAGAGAAGCGAGTGTTTGTGAAATCTCGTTTCCTTATCAGAACTTCACATCAATCTAACATTGTTAAGAGAGGAAAATCTACTAATAATGGTCCAAGCATGAATAAAATCCAAATTATGTTGGAGAAATCTCAGTCTCATTCTACAAAACCAAGAAAACTGGTGGAAGTTACAACTAATGGCCAGTTTGAAGCAGGTTAGGAATCCTTCTCTGCTTGTGCTACCATGAAAGGTGTTGTATGAAAATTGTTTCGTAACTAATATCATTACTGCTTGCAGTTGAGGAGAAACTCAATGAATTGCTGGATGTTGATGGTGGAATATGCAAACGGAAAGTAAGTGATCTTTTTTCTCCTCCAATTCAATGCTCTATGTTGGTTTGGTTGTCTAAAGAATGCAAAATCTTTTTCTAAAAACTTTTTTTCCCTCCCCTCCTCTCTCTCTCTCGCTCTATCTTGCTTGTTGAATGTTACTTATTGCTCGCCCACCCTTGCATCTTTCACTGTTTATTAAAGTTAGTTTTCTTTAATAATAATTTCAGGATGCCCCTAAAGGTTACTTGAAGCTGCTGCTTCTTACTGCAGCTTCTGGTTCTACTGGAAGTGGTGAAGCAATTCAGAGGTAATTTTGCATCTTTCATATGATCTTGACTTTTCATCCCCAACTTCTAATCTGCAACTTTTCTTTCTTTGTACGTGACCACGTCAATTGATATTGCTCTTGTATATGAGCATATGAATGTTCTACTTAATACCTAGCTTTTATTCTACAGCAACCGTGAGCTTTCAATGATCCTGGATGCTCTTCTTAAGACAAAATCAAAAGCTGTGCTGATGGATGTGCTCAACAAAAATGGCAAGTTTTTTTCTTTTACTTGCATGCAAGTTTGCTTTATAGCAAACCTTTAGCAGGTGAAATGCTGACTGCCATCAACATCTACTTTTGCTTTGTGTTAGGTTTGAGGATGCTTCACAACATGATGAAGCAGTATCGGAGGGACTTCAAAAAGATCCCAATCCTCCGCAAACTTTTAAAGGTGGAAATATTGGAACCCGAATTTGGATATGTGCTCCTTATTGATAGCCATGAATGCTTTCATCATGTGATATGTATGTTATGAGGTGCCTGTATGTATTCTGCAGGTTTTAGAGTACTTGGCAGTTAGGGAGATCCTTACAACGGAGCATATAAGTGGAGGTCCTCCTTGTCCTGGAATGGAGAGGTTAGAATAATTATATTGCTTTAGTTTAGTGAATACTCAGACTGATGAGTGATATATTAAATTCACCCCTTTTCTCCTTTTCTCACCCTGATTGGCGAAATTGATCTTCACTGTGCAAATTGGTCTTGAAACACCCTATAGCCCTATTTCTTCTGCAATACATCATTCTTCTCATTCTGTCTCCATACAAAGTCGGAGAGGAGGTCTCACTAACCTTTTACTTGTTAGTTTTATCCTTATTGTCAAGAAATGAAGTTGCTAGAATTATGAACACAGATTCTGTGCTGTTTTAGTTGTAAACTCTGGCTTGCAACCACCTGCTGCTTTCCCCACACCCCAGGACAAAATAATATGAACTCTTGCCCCTTTTTTTTGGGTTTATGGTCAAGAGGCAAATACTGAATACCAATTCTTTCCCTTAGCACTGTCTTTATTTTTTTATTACTTTTCACACTAATTAATAACTAACTTTCTCATCAGCGGATATTCACTGTTCCTATTATCGACTTTATATGACAGCTTTGATTATCTCATTGTTGGGATATTGAAATTGACTGGTTACTTGAATTAGAACCTACAGTCATATAGTCTTATTAGAGGATAGTACAACTGCAATTGAACTTCTTGTTGAATTTGACATAATTCAATATCTAAGCCAAGAGTAGTGATGATCTGTTTATCGTATATTACTTGAATTAATTCAAGGTTCTGAGAACTGTGATTTGTGCAGTTTTATGGAATCAATGCTGTCACTCACAGAGCACAATGACAAACAGGTACTTATTCAAATCTCTTCATGCCCAGCTTTCAGATTATCTGCAGCACCTTTCTATTCTCATGCATCCTGGTACATGCTTCGTTTGAAATACCCAACCACCAGTGTTGACGATTAATTGATGACCTGGTAATGATTTTATGTGGCATTTGAGCTGTAACAGTCTAGTTTTAAGGATTTGAATTTATGTAAACAGGTTCATCAGATTGCACGAAACTTTCGTGATAGATGGATTCCGAGACATTTAAGGAGATTTGGCTATATAGATAGGGATGATGGAAGGATGGAGAATCATAGAGGTTTAAACTGCAGTAGGATCCCATCAAGCAATCATTGGCATGATGAGGGTGTAAAACCTGTAGAAGCATCAGTTGCTGTTGCTGAAGCTGAAGCAAATTTAACAACTGCAGTTCATGATGACTCTTTGGCACCTTGTGTCAATGGTGTTATTAAAATGCGCAAGCGTAAAAGTCGATGGGATCAACCAGCAGAAGTAAATTCAGCTTCAAAATTCTTTCAGCATGATGAACTGAGGAATGATTCTGTGTTGCTACAGAAATTAGAAATAAGCAAACAAGTTCTGGGCAATGCTGACAAAGAGAGTGGCGAGGTTAACTACTGCCCTCATTGTGTTCGCAATTACTCTCTCCGAGATAAGAATAGTGGTGCAAATGTTGGAAGGAAAAATATGCACGAGGATGTTCCACCAGGGTTCTCATCACTTGTTACTCCAAATGTAGTGTCATCCAATGATTCATCAACCTGTGATCTTTCTCAACAAAATGTTTGCTATTCAAAATGTTCCGGTGGTGGAGTTGTTGGCTACCCACAGAAGAAATTCATTTCTCGTTCGCCCGTCTCTTATGGAATTCCGTTGCCTATAGTACAGCAATTTGGTTTATACCAGACTGAAGCTGTAGATAGTTGGGTTATCGCTCCAGGAATGCCTTTTTTCCCATTTCCACCATTGCCTCCTTTACCCCATCATACCTTGCCTTCATCCTCGTGTGACGTTAACTCTATGGAAACTAATGAAGCTGCAGAAGGGGGAAAGCACGAGAACTTTAATCCTGCCTATGCTTATTTGAATGATGACAGTGCTAGCACTGCTGGTGATGTAGACATTCCTGTTGCCAATATCCAACAAACAGTCAAACGTGCAAGGGAACCCTTATATGATTTGGGAAGGAAGTACTTTAAGCAGCAGAAGTGGAATAAGGCATCTGTGCCTTCAAGGGTTCGGAAAAGAAATGGATGGGGATCCATAGCGAACAACTCAAGAGGTGTAATATGCAGCTCAGATATAGGAAGCATTGCAAATGAACAAAGAAATTCATACTGTTTACAGGATGTAAGCTCCAGAGTGGAGAAAGATGGCAATTATTTTAATCAGCACAGCAGAGCTCCTATATGACAGCTGATTTTAGGAGATACTCTGCAGGGCTATTAGATTTTTTTTCATAGTTTAATGTATTACCAATTCATTTTCCCCGTTTGAATGGAAAATTCTTCCGACTTTCGAAGTCCCAGTTCTTAAAGTCTATTACCAAAGATACTGATGAGGAGAAACTGCATGCACCAGTTTGGCGTTGCGTTTCACTTGGATATCCATCCCCATGTTTTTGCGCCTCCAAGAGGTAGGTGTTTTATTGTTACTCATTCAAGAGGTTAGGTTATACAGTAGCAATAAAAGATAAACACCTTGTTGGAATCTTTCATTAAACATGAAATAGAAGCTGAACAAGACGCTCCTTGCTTCGTTAAGAAAATTGAGGTTTTTAATTGTCTTTTATTAGGCATGCATCTCTTATGTTCATGTATGTGGTAAGCACTAGCTGGATCAGGTGATTCACCACTCACCTTTCAAACTTGGAAAAGTTTTCTGGTACAGGTGGGAGTGTGAAAAAAATGGAGTTCCATTTTTGTATGTTCTGCATCCTACTTCTTCTCTGTGCTGAAGATCAGCACAGGAAGGCAAAACAGCAATTCTCCTATGTACCTGCAAATTTTTTCCATGCCTTAAAAATTGTATCTGAATGAGTTTGTCTAGATGAAAAAATAGTGATCATCCTATAAAGTTGCTTCAAATGTGATTACAACCTTTTATTGCTAACAAAGCATTGGTCAATCAATCCAAAGTTCAAACAAAGGAAAAGAAAAAGATTATACGTACATGACAATCTCGATGGTTGCGAGAATTAATGTTACAAATATCGTATTGGACTTAGTATCAGATTAGATTTTAGTACGGTACTGTACCGGTATCGATTAATACTAGTATTGTTTCGAGTAATTTTTTAAATTTATGAAAATCTTTGAATTTTTTAAAAAATTACAAAATAGTCTATTGTTATATTGTATAGTTGTATTGTATATTTTTAAACGTTTTTAAAAAATTATAATAATAAATAATAATCATAAATTTAATTGAATTTATAAAATTAATTTAATAATTATTAATAAATATAATAAAATTTAAAAATATATAAATTTCAAATAAGTTTTGATTAAATAATTAAAAATATATAAAATACATATTAGTTTATAAATAATAAATTTTAAATTATTTATTTTAAAAAATAAATTATTTTTATTAATACTTTATTAATAAATATTATATAAAATATTAAGATAAATTTAAATAAAAATAATTTATTTTTAAGTTTTATTTAATTTATAATTATTATTAGTAATAAATATATTTATTATTATTTTAAAAACAAAAATTTAAAATTCATAATAATTATAAAAGTTGAAGTAAATAAAATAATTAATTAAAAAAACTTTAAAAAAGGGGGGAAGGAGAGATAGTAGGGAGGGAGGGCGATTTTAATTTTTTTTGAAAATTTTACAAAAAAAGTTCATCTTTTTTTTAAATTTTCATTACTGGTATCGATACCAACCAGTATTTAAACCTGATACGACTGATCTTCTTTCATATCGATTTTGGTCCAGTACGAGACGGTGTTCAAAATCATGTTGAGAATGATAAGATGCTATTCTCAAATATTGGGGATTTTACACAAGGATTTGTTCTGAAAAATTGAGTCGTACATGTTCTTGACCATTGTGGGAGTATGAGATAATCAACGCCCTATTTCGAACCTGGTCGTACTTGACTATTAAGATGCAAATTAAATGGCCTAAGCAATCTTATATATATTGAATTGAAATTGGAATTGGATTTAATTTTAGTACGATATTTGTTAATATTGAGTATTATTTTAGATAAAATTTAAAAATTATAAAATAATATTTAAAATTTTTAAAATCATAAGATAGTTCTTGAATATATTATGTTATATAATTTCTAGTTTTATATCAGTTTTGTCTTTAAAAATTATAATAATACAAATTTGAAATAAAAATTATTCCTTTATTTCATATGTTTCACATATAAACAATAACTATAATCAATCAGATTATATTAAACCATAATAAATCCAATTAACACATAAACAATCGGATTTTATTAATTCAAAGATAAAACTTCGAAGGTGAGTTTAGAACATCTTCAACATTTGAAAATCCTATCATCAAACTGTTATTTCAATGTTATACAATAATAAAATTGAAAATAAGTAGAAAATACGATTTGTACGGATGATGAGAGGTAGCGACGTCGAGAAACTCCTGATCTGAGAAATACGTCGAGTTAACTTCTTCTCTTATTCTCTCTTCCTTATTTTCTTTCTCGATCTCTTGATGAATTCTCTCTAGGTTTCTCCAAAGTGGCCGATGCAAAAGCTCTCCTATGCATTTTTTCTTGTTCTTTTAAATATTCTCTTATGTTTTGAGCAATCTTAGCGTTTTTTCAGGGTCCAAAAGCTCTAAAATATCCCTCAAAATTTGACATTTTTGAGGGTCTGTGCGTCTGCCCGATGCAGGCCACGATCGTGGGCTAACTCTGGTGCTTTTGTCACGATCGTGGCATGACTGTTTCGACCCGAATGTCTCCAAAATTTGGTCGTTCTTCGATGTTGACCCTGAAGCACAACATATGTACTAACCCATAAAACACCTTAAACATAAATAATTAACACACTAACACAATTTTAACCTAAATACATACTAAATGATTGAATTAAGAACTAAACACATAACAAATTATGCCCTAAAACACGATGCAATTTACACTTATCGACATCCTTACACTTAAACGTTTACTTGTCCTCAAGCAAAGAAAATAACAAACACACAAAATCACAATGCGCACAATGCAATAATGAGACAATGACTTTAACTTCACGAAATAAATTTAACTCTAAATATAATCATTTAAGTTGTTTCAAATCATCATGCAAAATCCGAATCTAGGAGCTCTAGACTAAGCATACATATTAATCACCCTTTTCAATTGTACACATACATTAATAATTATTTGGTCATTCAAACTTTGTAACTACTCCTAAATACGTTTTTTATGAAAAGTCAAGCTATTTACAAGTTTGGTAGGTTTTATTAGAAAACTCTTTTTATTTACTTTTATTTAATATTTTGTAGACATGAACCTAATTTTTTATTCGGAGGTAAACATTGGTGATGAATGCCGACTCGGTTACTTGACTAAGTCATGTTTTTATTAAGCTACTTGATTGAAATGTCATTATAGTTTTTTGATGCGGAGGCATATATTTGTAATGCTTGTTGATCTGCTTACTCGACTACATCACGTTCTCAACTGACTACTAACTCTATTCATAACCTGAAGGCCAGTAGAATAATTATTTATTTTAATATTGACAAACACACATTTTTTATTGCCTACCTTTTTACTTTAGCTACTCGTTTTCATGAAAAAAAACTAACAAAATTATTTTAGTCGAAAGACCTAAAATTATGAATGAATGTGACAATTTAGAGGGTAACAAACTCATACTAAATCCTAACTAATTTCCATATTTAGACAAAGAACTCAATTCACTAATTTCGTAAGCTAATAACTCGTCATAACCTAATGGACTGTGTTTAAAATTAAATCAATTTCATTCCATCTAAGCCATTGACATATTCATACAATCCATAAAATGCAACATAACAAACTATCATACAATATGTAGAATTCACACTCAAAGCAAAACATATAACCCTCCCCACACTTGAACAACACATTATCCTCAATGTAAGAAGGAGGCAAACAATCACGTAAGGAAAGAAGAAACAAAAATTAAAAATAAATTTAAAAAGAAAAAGATTAGAAACAAAGCCTTATGGTGATGGAGGCGGGGATGGTGTCAAAGGTGGCAGTTGGATGCCTGGAGTCTTGAAGTAATGAATGATACGAAGTATATCCCAATTTTGATGTCGTTGTGTTTGGGCCATCTCCTTCATTCTTCTAGAGTTCTCTGCAAGTGTATATGTAATTACCTTGGTGAGTGTGGAGATTGAATCGAGCACTTTCTTTTAGCTCGGCTCATCTGTGTCTTCTTCCTCTTCGGACTCCTCATTAGTCGAATCCTCTTCTTCCCGCTGAGGCAACACTGTACTTGAACTCGCTTGATAAGCCCTGATCTTCACATGAGTCTTTTGGCTGATATCCTGGAGTTCCATGTTATGGGACTTAAGGATTTTAGCACGCCATAGATGATGATGATTTAGAAAATCTAGGAGGTTGATGGTTAAACCACTACAGTCCATGCCATAATACTCAGCAATGGCAGAAACCAAGTACCCCATACCTAAATTAGTGCTCCTCTTACATAAGGTTGCAATAATAACGTTTACCATATGTGTGGAGGTGCACACTGGGATGCTGTGATTCATCCACTATAATAAGAAAAGCTCCTTTCTTGAGCACTTGTTGGTTTTTGATTTATCAAAAATCATTTGACACACGAATTTATGCCATAACAAGTTCTCATGGGTTCTTATGATGTTGTTGTAGGTATTTTTAGCGTCGAATCGCTCTAACCCGGTGAACTCATTCCAATAGCGAGAAGCACAAAAATCATTGTGTTGATTGATAATGGAAAATTTGGGGAACCTACAATTATTGCACATGATTTCGATGTTCAGCTCATAATTTCGTGCCCATAACCTAAACCACATTTCCTTAGGGTTACTAGGTTCGTAATAAAGGGAAGTGAAGAATTCTAGAGTGAGCTTTTGGTAGACAAGATATTGGAAGTGTATGAACTTCGCCTATTGAATTCTTTCCGTTCGGTTCTCTACCCTATCTTGCAGTTCTAGCTTATAAAGTGTATCAAAATCAAAATATTTCGCGACTACACTTTGTTTAGCATTAAAGGATTGGAAACGGATACCTTTCTCCTCTGTGTGAACCAAGAAGTGTGCTCCAAAGTCCGCCACCTTATTCCTTTGCTCTCATCCCGAGACTTGGTTTTGTCCTAATGATTGATCACACTTTGTTGACTGTTTAATGTGCGGCTTATTGGCTAGCAAGTAAGTGGAGTTGGAATAAAGTGGAAGTTTGGAATTTGGTTAGAGAGAAGTGAGAGTGTTTAGAGGTTTTAAACTTAGAGAGATAAAGTTAAAATAAAAGTGAGCGAAAAAGTGAAGTAAGAAATGAATATACAAGTGAATGAAGGGTAAAATGGTAAAAAATTAACTGAAAATTTCGTGTCCAATTATTGTGGCCTACAATTTTTCCACCAATTTCTGATTTTTTTTCTTCTTTGGTCCTTCTACACTTTCCTGAGATCACTTCTTAACTTTTTATAACTCTTTCACCTCTCTTTTGCTGACTTCTTTGATCATCTAATTCACATCGAAGTCCTATGCCTTCCCGATTTTATTTGGAAATGAAACAACCTAACTATGAAATTCAAACTACCTAAAAATCAAAGGAAATAACATGGAATTAACAATCCATGGGTTGCCTCCCATGCAACGCTTCTTTTAACGTCGATAGCTTGACATTATTCTTATGTTCAAGCTGTTTCAAATGAATAGTGTATTGGTAGCGTAGTAATTGATCTTACCATTTACACATGAGCTACCATACCCTGGGTTCCACCGTCCTTCTGCTTCACCTTCCTTCACTCCCTCCTCTGCAATCGTTTCTTTCTAAATGCATTCCTTGGGTCCTTAATATCTTCCCATTGTCGTCAAGGTTTGGTTTCTTTTTTATTAGCTGGAAGTAAGGGAGAACTATTATCTTTCTTCAACACAGTAAAGGTTATTTGGTGCTCTCCGACTCTCAGAGTTAGTTCACCCCCATCAACTTCAATTATTGATCAGGCAGTAGCCAAGAATGGTCGTCCAAGGACCATATAAGGTTCCACATATTCTCCAATATCCAATATAAAGAAGTCTATCAGGAAGGTAAAAATATTAATTTGCACTTTGACATCCTTAATAATCCCTTTTGACCGATGATCTATTCTGTTCTCTATCTTCACTAACATCTTTATGGGTTCTAACTCTTCTAATCCCAATTTTTGGCTAAAGGTATAGGACATCATATTGATACTCACTCCTAAATCTGTGAATGCCCAGTATATTTTGACTCTATTGATACTGCAAGGAATGTAAAAATCCCCTGGGTCTTCTTTCTTCTATGCTATGTTCAGGTTTTCTTCTATTGTGCACTCCTTAACCTTCTTCATGTTGCTTCCTTTAGTATGAGCCTCATTTGTATATGATCCGTTATGTCTTCATCCCTGTTTAATTCAACCTCTTTAAAATTCCTTTTTGCCTTACTTGAAATTGACTTCCGCTAAGCTAAAATAGGGAATATAAATTCAGGTTGAGGTTTCTTGATTGAATTAATTACGAGTTCACTTAATTGATTCATTTAGCATGAGCCTCGTTTATAGATGTTTCGTTATGTCCTCAACCCTATTTAATTCAACCTCCTTAGAAATCCTTGTCACCTTACTTGAAATTGATTTTCACTGAGCTAGAATATGGTATAAAAATTTAGGTCGAGGTTCCTCGATTGAATTAATTACAAGCTCACTTGGAAGTAATTCCACAATTGCTTATTATTCTCCATTATCTCCATCTTCTTTCACATGTTCGAGTTTCTTTTCATGGTTCTGAGTAATGGCCATGATCCGTTCCATTGGGTTAGATTCAGTATTGCTTGAAGTGTTCCTACATTTCGAGTAGAAATTGCCTTCGCTAGTTAACCTACTTGGACCTCTAGATTGTGTACTGAAGAGGCATGGTTCTTAGTGATTTGCTCGAACTTGCTTTCAAACCTCCCATGTGCATCCTCCATGCCTCCAATTTTATCTAAAATCCTATCCAACTTAGATTCCATTGAGCTCGGTTTATCTTGTTGGAAGCTTGGTTGCCCTTGAGGTTTGAGCTATCCTCCAGCATTGTTCATCCATGAGAAGTTAGGGTGATTCTTCCACCTAGGGTTGTATGTGTTGGAGTAGGAATTGTTTCCCCCTCTTTGTCCATATTGAGCTCCCATATAATTAACTTGCTCTGGATCGCTATTCTTCATCAGGAAGCAGTCCACCATATCATAGTTCATCTGTTCACAGAGTTCACACTTTAGTTGCACAATTTTTACTGAAGCTGAGGAAAAAGCCTTCATGTTGTTGAGCTGTCGAGTTAAGTTGTCAATTTTAGCTTACATATCCTTAATCAACAACTACAATTCCTTTTTATTCTCGGAAAGCAGTGGTTTGTCTACTCTGCTCGTTCATCCATAGGTAGATATTACTCACCATCTCCTTTATCAACTCTTTTGCTTCTTCTACCTTCTTTCTCATCGGTGCTCCTCTTAAAGCTGTGTCAATCGTGCCTCTCATATGTGGGGTTACTCCATTATAGATTGTTTGCAACAAATAATTCCTTGGGTAAGTTATGGTGTGGGCATTTTCGTTGCAAATCCTTGTATCTTTCCCACACTTCATAGATCGATTCCCTATCACTTTGCTGGAAATTGGTAATCTCCTTGATAATCTTTGTGGTCTGAGTAAGGGGAAAATACTTGTCTAAAAAGACATGAACTAGTTGTTGGACCTGAATTTTTCTTTCTTTATTTATTTTTTTCTTAGAATTTAGTCCATTAAATTAGCAAGCATGAATAGAAGTTAGAGTTATTAAATAGAGAATGTTAGAATTTAATAAGAGTATAGTATGGTATTTAATGGACTAAGGAGCTAATGGGCATTACACTAAATGAAAAGGGGTAAAATGGGAAATCCAAGACAAAACTATTGTCTTGAATTAAAAGAAGAGGAAAATCGTGGGAGTTATAAAAGAGAAGAGAAATCGTGGAGAGAAGATAAAGAAAAGAAGAGTGCATGGAAGCTAAGGAAAAAAGAGAAAGAAGAAGAAGGAAGAGAAATCAAGTTTGTAAGAGGTAAGCTTCATCATTTTTCTTCTTGCTTTGGTAGAAAAACAAAAAGAGTTAGGAAGAGAATGAGATTTTGTGCTGGGGGTAAAGGAAGAAGAAGAGAATCATGAAACCCTAGTTGGATGTTATGGGTTTTCAACTAGGTTTTGATTTTTCTAGCCTAGATAATCCATGGGTGCATTAAGTTTAGGCTTAATTTTGTTCTTGATTATCAAAACCTTATGGGTTTTCTTTTTGTATATTGGATTGAATGGAAACTATGTTTGATTGAATGAACTTGGTTTATTGAAGGAAACCAAGGAAACCTAAGGCAAGAACAAGAGGAAAGACAATCTTGAATTTGGGATTTCCAAGCAAATTAGGTTGGTAATATATTTATGATTATTGTGATAATTGTGAAGTCAAGAGGACTTCACGATTATTAATTTTGGTAACAATCAAATAATAATAATAATTGAAATAAATGAACTATTTTGATAAGTGTGTTAAGTGTGGAAAAAAACACAGAAGAAGTGAAAATACAGAAGAAGTGGAAAATACAGAAGAAGCAAAAAATACAGAAGAAGTGAAAACACAGAAGAAGTGAAGGGGAAAACACAGAAGAAGCGGAAAACACAAAGAAAGTGAAAACACAAAAGAAGCGGAAAAACACAGAAGAAGTGAAAAACACAAAAAAAGAGAAAAATACAGACGATACAAAGATAAAGATACTCTAGTACGTCGGACATTTAGTTAGTTGGAGTTAGTTACAGAACTCAACTAAATAACGGTTTATACAAGAAGCAAGAAGCAGTTATCAAGAATCAAGAAGCAGTTGGAGACTTAGGCTATAAATACTAGTCGTAGTTGAAGATTGAACAATCTTTTAACTTTCAAGTTTTTACTTACAAAGAAAAATTCTGTATTCAAAAGTGCGATACAAGAGAGCAAACTCTACTATAACAAAAAGCTCACAATATCTTTCTAGTAAGAGAAAGAAAAGGTTAAGAGCCTGGAGAGGTTAAGATACTAGAAAGAATACTTTGAATAAGAGACTTGAAGAGGCTCTAGAAGGGAAGAAAAAATACTTGTAAAATTGATGAAGTATAGTGAAATCTCAGACGAACTCTGAGGATTGGACGTAGCCTAAGGTTTGAGATGAACCAGCATAAAAATCGTAACATCTATCTTCTAACCTTTCACTTTATTTTCTCTTGTTCTTAGACAAGTATATAGAATTTATTTGTGATTTAATTACATAACAATTTTTGTATAACATTTTTGGTATTCTTTAACAGTTGGAAAAGTTTTTTTTTAAGAAATATCAATATTTTTATATTCACAAAAAATTACACAATTCAACCCCCCTTCTTGTGTATTTCGTATATTGTCCGTGAATTCTATGTTAACGTGTGATTTACTTCAATAATGAGTCAATGCTTGTTTGCTTAAGTGCATGAATTGTTTAAGTTGAATTGTTATGATTGATATGAAAATGCATGACGAGTTGTTACTGTGATTACGCATTAAATGATATTATGACATTTTGTATGGATCCAAAGAGGAAAAAGCATAAGAAATTATGAAAATATGATTGTACGATGAAATGGATTTGGGCAAGAGAGAAACCATTTTGTTCCTTACGTACACGTTGACTAAAGTCTTCTCCCGGCTACCTGCTTGTAGTATACAAGATTTGAAAAATTGGACTCGTTTTGTTTACAGTGTAAACTTCGATTTCTCCATTTCATTTCATGGGATCCTCGAGCCGTTTGTTTATGCATTGCATTTCGATCTATAAGCATGATGCATAATTGAGTGTTATGTTGATGATTGTGAGTTACATGATATGATTTATGTGAGAATGTGTTGAGCTATGAGATTGAAAGTAGAACTGTGGATAACTGGATTGTTAAATGCATGAGATGTATACATATATGAATAAGTAATATGCTTGACATGTGAGTCGTTATCATTAGCTATAAATATATTAGCTACTGAGCTTAGTAGCTCAACCCATTATTTTTTCACTCTTCAGGTGCAGAACAAGAGCATTGGTGATCCTTGCAAAAAAGTTTGGCAACTCTAATAATAGAGACTTTTGTAACTAAGTTAGTGACTTTTGGATATATTTATAAGTATATCAGCATGAACATTCAATGCATTTTGTATTTTGTTTTAAGCCAATGGTGTGGCTTTTGATATGTAACTAAAGCTGTTCAAACTCTTTGATTTAGTAATGAAATTTGGAATTTATGAAGATCTTTGGTGTATGTTCATATGATCTCTTATGTTTGAGTTATTAATAGTTGTGGTTGGAGATAGAATTGAATGTTGCTGGAATTAAAGTTGTGTGTGTATGTATTGTTCTTGGACATTGGTTGTCTGGGTTTTGTCCGAAGGTTTTGCCACAGTGAACCTTTCTGGAACCATAACCTTAAATCATAAACCCTAATCAGATTATGGAAGTCGTAATCTCTCAATTAACAACCTATCCAAAATCCTAATTAGTTATGATGTTCTCCAATAAACTACAGGAAGCCTGTGTCAGATCTCTCTTTATACAATTTGCCAATTTGATTTAATTCTTGTTTTATTAAATCATGTAACTCTCTTTCGCCCAATTTAATCGGTTTTCATTCGATTCACCCTCTTAGTTTATTATCAAATTAGGCACTTGTAGAATTAAACCATAATAAATCCAATTAACACATAAACAATCAGATTTCATTAATTTAAAGATAAAACTCCGAATGTGAGTTTAGAACATCTTCAACATTTGAAAATCCTATAGTCAAATTGTTATTCCAATTTTATACAATAATAAAAACTAAAAATAAATAAGAAATACTGTCTAAACAGATGATGAGAGGTAGCGACGTTAGGAAACTCCTGATCCTAGAAGTACGTCGAGTCAACTTCTTCTCCTCTTCTCTCTTCTTTCTTCTCTTTCTTGATCTCTCAATGAATTCTCTCTAGGGTTTCTCCAAAAGTGGCTGATCCAATCCCATTTACTTCTTTTCTTGTTCTTTTAAATATCCTCTTGTGTTTTGAGCAACCTTAGGATTTTTTTTGGGGTCCGAAAGATCTAAAAAATCCCTGAAAACTTGATGTTTTTAGTGTCTACCGTCTGCCCGACATAGGCCACGATTGTGGGCCACATTCGAGTCTTTTGTCATGATCGTGGGCCTTTGTTTCGGCCGAAATGTCTCCAAAACGTCTTCGTTCTTCGATGTTAACCCTGAAACACTAGCAAACACATCAAGGTATCTCAAAAACTTAATGATTAAGCTCAAATATTTGTAATGACGCATAAAACACTAAAAAAATAAACAATTAACAAACTAACACAAATTTAACCAAAACATACTAAATGAATGAATTAACAACTAAACATATAACAAATTATGTCCTAAATATGATGCAATTTACACTTATCACTCGTGCATGATTTCAAATGAACTTGATCTCTATTTTTCCTTCCTGCACAGTTTCATCAATAGTAGGAAAGTTTTTAACATCTCCTATATTTTTCAGCATCATTTTAATGCAATGTGTAGCACAAGAAGTCCGATAAAAAGAAATACAC
The DNA here is from genome assembly GCA_027123465.1 of Erythroxylum coca. Classification (NCBI taxonomy): domain Eukaryota; kingdom Viridiplantae; phylum Streptophyta; class Magnoliopsida; order Malpighiales; family Erythroxylaceae; genus Erythroxylum; species Erythroxylum coca. The sequence continues at coordinate 26,760,427 of JAJMLV010000006.1, forward strand.
CTGCGTTACAATTTTTTTCAGTTTCTTTATAAGTAGAATCATTATTAGTAATGAATTGATTAATATTTTTTCATCTAATATCTAAAAGAAGAGTGTTGACATTTCTAACAGGGCCATATGCATCAATAGACGTCAACAAAATTGTCTTCTTAGTATAATAAACAAAAAATTGATAATAGAGTCTTGTCTTTTATTTGTCTAACCATCACATGTGATTAAACACCTATATGTTTCCTAAATCATTCTTCTTTCATCCAAATAGTTGTTTATTTCATAAATAGAGTTTTCATAAGTTTACCTTTATAGTCATCAATTAAAGGATCTTCGTATCTTAGACCATAAGAAGCAATAACATTCATTGTAGACTAAGAATGGGCATCATTAAATGATATACTTGAATTGTACCACCATCTAGCCATCTTTATATCCACAATATGAGCCACATCTTTAAATTTTAAGGCAATATGAATTGAAAGCTGAGCTTTAAAAGTTGTTTGTGTAAGTGTAAGTCGACTTGTACCATCTGTAAGTCGACTTATGCTTGGTCGGTACTGATAAGTCGCCTTGTTCACCAGTGTAAGTCGACTTATGTGTGTACAGTACCGTAAGATTGTTAGAGTAGTGCCCTAAAGGCAATCCCCTTTAGCGCGTTTTGTTCATAGTCATGTACAGACTTTATGAATAAATAAAGCAAGGCATATTTCATTTATTTGATGTTCATTTAGTTATGAATTGATGTTGATCTTTAATCAAATTTATGAAGTCCATGATATATGACATAGCATGAAGGAAATTATGATGTGATCATACTACTGAGATTCCTATCATGTGCAA
>JAJMLV010000006.1:26761360-26771849 GCA_027123465.1 Erythroxylum coca
ATTCCCGGGTCAAAGAGTTTGTCCCGGTTAGGTTTCCGACCTCTGCGTGGATACCGTTAGAGACGGTCTCCTTTGGTTGTTATGGTTTGACTATTTATACTTACACATGGATCCTGGATTTCGGGAACTTCTCGGAATAAAAAAGTTTTGTTTTCCGCACTGTGTCTATGTGATGGACACCCCGGGATTTTCCTACAGTTTGTGGTACAAAGAAGTTAGATGTCTGTCTTCTTCTCTTCCTCACATCAGGTGTAGCCCCTCCATATCACCTTCAACATCTCCACTATCAGAAAAACCACCAAAAAAGAACTTCCACTACTAATTTTGTAGTTCAATCTTTGTCTTCTGTTTTTTTTTAATGTTAATATTTTTCAAGCAAAATTTTTATTTGCCATTTCACGTCATGTCTGACTTTCTCATGAGGCTTTACATCACCTTTGATCTCAGCTAAATGCTTCTTTAATATGGTGATTCCCCCATTCGCTAAATGTTTGTTACAATACAAATAAATAGTATAGTTCTTCATTCCAAGAACTAATCTAGCCCAAGCCCAAGCTAGATTATCGAATGTGCCTAAAGCTATTGAATTATCAATTATACCTAAACTTCCCTCCATTTATCTGTAAAAATAAATGAAGATATATGTCAAAATTAAATTAATAAATTAATAATAAAAATAAAGTTTTTGTATATAACATCATTACATAACTATAAAAATTCAATAGTCAATTATACGCATGTCTATATTGACTTTATCTTACATCTTTCTTTATGATAAAGTAAATTACAAAAAGTGACTTATTATACTAAATAAAAATGCAATTTTTTTACTGAAACATTTATAATTTCACATTATGTTGAGTAATGAGTATACTCTCATAAATCAAAGCATATCTTAAAAGACATTTTAAAGGTATATGAAATAAAAAGAAAATTCACATAGACTATTTTCTACTATGCATTTAACTACCATGAGATAGGATAATGAATGTGTATTTGTAAGTTTGCTATCATGTTAGAAACATTCTTTTTCCAAAATTTAATTTCTTGTATTTGTGATATTATTTTCTAACGACAATAATGAACAATATAAGAATGCAATCATTTTATTTTTAACTTATTTGCATATATTAAATGATTAAATAATATATTAAATCTTATGTTTAAATGATTAATCATATATTAAATACTCTTTATATACAAACAACTATTAGTAAATTGTATATTTCATATAAATCAATCAAAAAATTAACAATTTAATAACTTGATTTTGATATTTTCTTAATGATTATTAAAATAACCAAAAATATGAAAAATAAAATAAATAAAACTTCATTTCTTTATGAATTCACAATATCTATTTCTTTATAAATAAAACACAATCTATTTCATAATTTTCTTTTTATTCCTACAAATTTAGCATAAGTTTCCTTTGTAAACCAACCCTAACAGGGTCTAAATGTTCTTGAAAAATTTTATCTAGTAGTAAAGCAGTTCTATATATCCAATTCCAAGCTCTATGCATGGTTCATAAACCATTTACAATTCATATTAAGGCCAAATGCAATCGCAAGAAACAAACAACCTAAAAATAGATAAAATAAAACAAACAGTAACCAAGGTTCTTAGGGTTTGTTGGTGTTGGGTTACAAGTTTGTCAGTGTCAATTCACAGGTCGGGACTTAAGAGAGGAGGTTCTCTAGAAAATTTAGCCGATTGTGGCCCTGTAGGGAGATTAGAGAGGGAGCTTTGTCGAGGAGGAGTTGGTGGGTGACGTTATTGTGGAGCTGACAGCTAGTGAAGTCGCGGTGGAGCTGGCAGGTGCCAAGGTTGAAGTTAGTAGTGGTGAGTGTGAACCCGAGGAGGTAGAAAGTAGTTAATGAAGGAGAGAGTGAGCGAACCATGTCGTCGGTGGTGGAGAGTAGTTAGACGAAGGAGAGACCGAGAGCATGAGTGGGAGTGAGGGTAACAAGCAAGATGGAGAAAATACGAGATTCTAGGGAGGAGGACCATGTAACTAAGGTTGATGAGGTTTGATTTCTTTTTTCAATTTGGTCTACAATTTTTTAAAATTATAGATTTGCCCCAATAAATTTCAATATTTTAGGTACCGGTCCGTATCGACCAATACCACCAATACTAATTAGTATTGATTGATATCTTAGACCAGTATGGTGCCAATAGTTTGAGTACCATTTTTTAACTAGTATGAAATGATAATCATACTGTTAGGCTTGACATTTATTTGAGTATGTGAAATTTAGATCTTTCACTTTAATTTCAAGCTATCTCACAACTCATCATCAATGCAAGAGATATGGGATTTATGATAATCACTTGCCACACCTTTTTCATAGGAAATGTGAGAGGAATAAATTCAAGTAGGCATCCACTACAAGAAATTAATGATATTATGAATAAACAATACAAATAATGATGACAAATACAATTTTACCTCCTGTTCTAAAAAATATTGGTTTGAGATTTTAGGATAATATGGGATGGATAACACATATTCAACAGAAGGAACTGACAATGTTGCAAGGAGGAATGATAAGCTGAGAAGTTTCAAATGACACGTACGGAAAATATTTAAGAGTGTGACATTGGGTTAGAATCAAGAGAAGAGATAAGAAAGAATTAAGAAGGGATATCTGTATAATGGGGAGATGAGCTATAACCAACTACTAGAATACCTATTATCAACTACTTATAACAAATTGGAACTAGATAATGAATAATCACCTACTCTCATCTTTATCTTCCTCTCTCTAACTCTGCTCTTCTCTATAATCTTATGAGCATTTCAATTCTTTAACAGTTACAAAAAACTATAACAAATCTATAAATTGCCTATAGATAAAGCTAAAACTAAAAGAACCTTATCAAAATGTTATTAGAGCATACAATCCTTGTTAGAGGAAGAAGAAAAAGATGGAGAAAGGTACATGAGGGCAAGAATGGTGATGATTCAAGGTGGACGTTAAGCATTGCATACATGAATTAGAAACTAAACATAAAAGAAGCATATAGGAACTTAAAGATTGAAATTTATTATTGAATCAATAATTAGGAATAAGGAGTACATGTTTAGAAGAGGAGGATTGGTGAGCTATAAATCATGGTATTGTGTGACATCTAAGTCATTATAATACACCTACTCATTTCAGTAAGGTGGAGTTTCTTGTCTCCATTGGAGATGCATTAAGGTTATGGATATTCAAGTGTGAGTAATTCTTCATCCTTAATAGAACTTTCGACAATAAAGTAGAATTAGTGGTGATGCATCTTAAGGGAAAAGATTTAATGGGAAATGAAATGTATCAAAGTAACAAAATAACAATGGAACCTTTTAGTTAGGGTCAATACATTCTAGCTTTATAGCAACAATTTGGTGAAGTTATCTTTGAGGATCTTCTTGGTTATTTAAAGTAATTAAGGTAGAAGGTGTAAGGGCCCAAGATATACCCTCAAAGAATTATAACATGTCTAGGGTGTGTTAAGAAGTGAACATAAGGAATTAAGTGCATCTAAGCATAGTAAGGGGCATAATGGTAATTAATTTAAAAAAGGATAAATTGGTAATTTGTTCATTTCGGCATGGGTATGAGTACTTATATGTGAAATATGAATTAGAATGAAATCAATTGATGATATTATATGTCAATATGGGAATTAAACGAAGAAGGACCAAATGTGAAATTTGCCTAAAGTTAACATATGATCCAATACGATTGAAGCATGTGTGTAAGTCTAGAAATTTCATGAAATTGGTACATAAAAGAGGAGAGAGGGAAAATGCATTTGGGGTTTTAATTCTAGATTTTCCTCTTCTCATTTCCTCTCCATTTCATCTTCTTAATCACATCATTTTGTGTGTATAAGGAATCAAGCTAATTCTAAATGGAAATTAAGGTAAAAGTTAGTGATTTTTCTCATCTTTATCTTTTCTTGCTTTGTTTATAAAGACGTGGAATTATAAGATTAGAATTGGGATTGAGATTGAGATATGTGTTCATGGTGTTCCTAGTTAATGAATCAAACAAAGCTAAAGCGGAAGAGAAGGAGAAGCACTAGAAGAGCTAGTTAGCTAATTTCAAGGTTTGGGACCATACTTAGTTTAATTTCTATTTATGCATATTTGAATGTTTACAAAGATTAATTTGAAAATGGAATAATTTCTGCAATTATAATTTCTATTTATGCATATTTGAATGTTTACAAAGATTAATTTGAAAATGGAATAATTTCTGCAATGGTGTCTTGGTGTTACTTTGCATTGAATTGGTTGAATATGACAAGAGAGTAAAGTTTAGTGGAATTTCATCTTAGGTTCACTTAAACCATAACTTGGCCTACAGAACTCCGAATTAGGTGATTACAATTGGATATGAAACTTAAGACATAGAAATAAAAATCTCTAGAAGAGACCCGGACCTATTCTAGTTGAATGACATTGGAAATTGAGATTGAAAATAGTGACCTAATGTTACCCCTATTTTGGAGTAACTTGTTATTTTTAGTACATGTATCATGATTTATAAGTCCAAATGGCTTGATTTTTCATGATATGGAAACTAGAGACATAGGGTAACAAATGTTTAGAAGATCTTACAGACTAATTGGAACGTTTTCTATGTGAAAATTATAAAATAAGTGGAGGTATGAATTCTAAGTAAGGGACATGACAGACAGGAAATCCTCCTCGTCGTCTCTTGATTCCCCATTGTTTGCCTAGATTAAATTGCATTATTTTAAGTTTTTTGCTTCCAATTTTTACTAAATCACATCCAAACCTTTTCGGATGTTTATGAAATTTTGCAAACACCTAGAAGTAAATGAAATATGACTTGCCATACAAGAATTGGGTGATTAAACATTGAAATTTTAGATTGAACATAATGCATGCTAAAGGAAATTTACATGTATATAGATGATTTATATGCATATCTATTGCTTATATGTGTATAATATGACTATATAAGTTTAAGTAATAATTTTATGAATATAATTAAGTATAATTTAACATGTTTTATATTTAAATGATGTATAGGAATTTATATACTGCAATTATATGAATGTATATAGAGAAACACAACTGAATTATGAAATTGGCAAATGATTGAAGGAAAATGTTACAGTATCTGCTGTATTGTCTTCGTGGTGGATAGATAGGCATGCTTATAAGATTACAAAATAGTTGTTATAGTTTGACACTAATGGTGTCTTCATTTCGAGACTGTAGTGTCTCTATAGTTTGACCCAGTTGGGTATCTGTAGTTTGTTACCTATGGGTAACTATAGTTCAATACCTTCGAGTATCTATAGTTTTATACTTTCGGATATCTATAGTTTGATATCTTTAGATATCAGATATCGTTATCCACACCCACAAGAACGTGTAGGTCTATCACATAAAATAAATTAAATAGTTATAAATAAGAGATACAACATGACAACATGAATAGTTTATATTGATGAGCATTGAATATCAATATTTGGCTTATAAATGTGAATTTATGATATATGAATAATATAATGAAGCATATTTGGATTATATACCTTGATTAATTATGCCATCACTATTTATATGAGTTTATGATATTCATGAATATGTGTGTTCTTGGTGGATGGCTGCTGTGAGTGGTCATCCAAACTACGTGTTTCCCCACTAGGCTTTCCAACTTAGCACGGGTGTTAATCCATGTAGGTCTAAGTAATAGGAGTGAGGCACAGGAATCATGTGTAGGGACTAAGGCCAACCGCTAGAATTAAATGTATTTTTGGAATGTATCTTTTTGGTTAAAGATGATTGTATATTTAATGAAATAAATTGTAATTTCTCAATAGTTTGTAACTATGAATTTAAGTTATATGTAATATTTCTTTTGTATTATCATGTAATTGTAAAGATGTAATACTACTCTTAAATTATAATGTTAAATGATATGAAATTTTGTAATATGTATATGTACAACACTGAATAAACAGATGTGTAATGAAAATCCTTATAAATGAATAGAAATGTATGCCATGAATGTATGTACGAAAATTTGGTTGCCATATATATGGGTGGTTGTAGGTTCTGTATTGGGGGTGTTACAGAAGGGGTTAATGAAATAGTATTGTGTAGATTTTAACATGCTACCTCACAAGTTAGTTATACCATAATTGTATTTGGTCAATCTATTTCTCAAAGGTTTGAGGTTAGAGATTTGAGTATCCATTTAAAATATGGAATCTTTGAAACTTACAACAATCATATGACTTGGTGGAGAAACATGAGTTGGTGTCATTACATTGCTAAGGTGGAGCTAGGGTATCAATTAGGTAATTCCCTATGAACAATAATCATGTGGGATATATGAGCAATAATCACATTGGTCAATTAAGAAATTATGTAGGAATGTAGCCTAAATCGATAAAAATACTAAATCAAAAACTAAAAAAGAGGTTAAAGTTACAAGGCTACTTCTAGTAGAGAAATGCAAGGATGAAAAGTTAAAAGCCTATTCTTTTGTTATGAGCAAAGGTGTATCTCATGGAATAGGTGCAAGAAACATGCATTGCAAATGTAAGTGATGGAAGAGGAATGAGAAGAAAACTATAAAGATAATGAAGATGAACTATGAGGTCTAGCTATGATTTCACTACAATCAATGGGTTTAAAGAGTTCTTTAAGGTTCCAACAGATGAAAGTCGTAGGATAGGCTAATGGTAGAGTGATACACATGCTAATAGATGGGGGAAGTACCTATAATTTTATGGACATAGGTTTGCTTGAAAATGAAAGTTATTAAATGACTAAGATTAAGCATATCAATATTTTAGTTAGAGTGGGATTGAAGATTTCGTATATCTAGGTACGTAAGAGCTTCATATGGAAAATGAACAGCCATGTTATTTTCACTAGTTCTTTTGTCATTAAGATAGGAGGAAGTAATACGGTATTAGAGAATGGAGTTGATGTGCCAATTTTTAGTAATTCAAGGGCAAAATTGATGGCGAACATAAATGGAGCTCAATATTGCTTTCATTCAATGTTAGTGGATTTAGTAGTTAATGCTTTAGCTCTAAAGAGAAAGAAAAATTACAGAAGCTATTAGAGGTAAATATGGATATATTTCAACAACTAAAGGATTTATTAACAAAGAGATTTCTAATAATAGAATTGCATTAAAAGAAGGTAGAAAAACCTATTAATTTCAGGACCTACTGCTATTTAGGAGTTTAGAAGGAGGCAATACAATCTTTGGTAGATGAGATGTTAAATGTTGGCATTATCAGGCATAATGCCAATCCCTTTACAACACTTGTTATTCAAAAAAGAAAGATGGTTCTTAGAGGTTTTGGATAAAATATAAAGCACTTAATCATAACACCATTAAAGACAAATTTTTAATTTCATAAATTAAGGAGTTATTTAATGAATTTCAAAGAAAGACTTATTTCTCTAAGTTGGACATAAAGCCAAGTATCACTAGATCAAATTTCATGAAGAAGAAATTGACAAGCAACTTTCAAGATTGATGAGAGCTATTACAAGTTTTTAATAATGCCCTTTGGTCTCACCAATTCTCTAGCCATATTTTAAAACTTGATGAATTTTATTTTTAAACCTTACCTTAAAATATTTGTTCTTATTTTCTATGATGATATACTGATGTATAATCAATTCTTTAAGCAATATATGGAGCATTTATAGTTGATTATAAGAACCCTAAACAACTTCAATTCTATGTTATGATGTCAAAATGTTCATTTATTGCATCCAAAATTGGGTATTTGGGTAATTTTATTAGCACTAAATGAGTGTCACAGATCTTCAGAAGGTGAAAGCCATTCAAGATTGACCTATTCCTAAAAACATCAGGCAAATTTGTGGTTTTTTAGGACTTTGTTGCTATTAACATTGATTGATTCAAAGACATGGTTTAATGAGCCATCCTTTTAAATAACCACTAAAGAAGAATGCCTTTATATGGAATTAATCAACCACTAGAGCATTCCAAATGTTGAAAGTTATACAATCTTTTGCCCCTATTTTAGCTTTACTAAATTGTATGGAAAAATTTGTTGCGGACGAAGATGTCAATAGTGTAAGAAAGTGGAGCCATTCTTATACAAATGGGAAGACCTATTGCTTTTGATAGTAAGGTAATATTGATATGCTCTTGTCATCTATCAATTTATGAGAATGAAATTTAGCATTGGTGATGTAGATCAAATATAAGGATTTATTACCTTATTAGTAGACATTTTGAGATTCAAACCGATCACAAGAGTCTCAAATATCTATTATATCAAAAGGTGGCAACTCCATTTTAACAAACATGGCTACTAAAGCTCATGGTCATTGATTTTGATAATTTCTATAATAAAGGGTCCAACAACTCATTGAAAAATGCTTTATCAAGAGTGACGAGTTCAAAATTACTTACTTTTGCTTCACTATTATCCATATTGAATTGTTACAAGAAAGTTAAGGATAGTTACCCACAAGTTCCTTTTTAAATTGGAAAATCAATAAGCGATACAACTTGGGCTACAGTTACGTTGGAGTACCTAAGTAAGTTAGAGAAGATATAGTGTGATACACAATTAGTAGACACAATCTTCCTAAACGCCATGTATTTATCTTTAATAAATAGTGAGACATAAAGCTTAGACACGGTCTTGCAAAAGGTTATGTTTATCACCTAGAGAAATCAATAAGGTCTATGGTTTGGGCCATGACATTGGAGAGACCATGTCTTAGGTAGAATAAAATGCATTTAAGTATAGAAACCCTATTTTTTATTAAACTTTAATCATATTTTGTAGAAAACACATTTAAGAATTGCAATTTTCTTTCTAAATTTTGTGTTTAGCTTTTAGAAGTCTTCTCCAACATTTAAGCAATTAATTATAATTTCTTTCTCACTATAGAATCAAGACCCAAATATCATCTCAACATATCAAGATATCGGAAGAACTTTGGAGTTCATATAGATTTATTTCTATCATAACGTCTCTAGTTTTTTTCTTGATTTTGTTATTTTAAATATGTTTTGTGACTAAATACTTTTTCCATATTTAGATAAGGAAAAATGCTACTAGTTATTTTTATGGATTAATTTAATTTAACTTATGATATGGGAAAAATATGTTAGTATTCACACATAAAAGTATAACTCATACATTCATCAAATTTTTGGCGTCGTTACTAAGGAAGAAATCAGTTTTTTTGGAAACATATTAACTATTTTTCTATTTTTGACATAATTTTTCTATTTATATTTATTTCATTTTTAGAATTTTCTTTACATCTTATTTTATTTTATTTATTCTAATTTTAGGAATGATTATGATGTATGAAAAGAAGTTGATAGAGTATTTCTTGAAGAAGATACAAAACTTGAAAGAACTTTATATCAAAAATAAAGGTGACGAACTAAGATAGAACTTAGTGATATAATATAATTACATCTTGAAAAGATGGAAGGAGAAAAGAGAACTATGATGGAGTATTCTAAACCATCTATCGTAGGAATATAATCGAGCATTTTAAGGTCATAAATAAATTTTAACTCGAGATTAAGCCTAATGAAATTTAGATTTTTCAATATAATGTAAAATTTGATAGGTTATTTGATGAAGTTCTTAATGAATATTTGTGTAATTTTTTAGAGATATGTTTAAAATCAATACATGATAGAAAGTGCCACTAGACCAAGGTTATTTCTATTCATACTAATGGATCAAACAAAGTAGAGGCTAAAATCATTGTTGCCTAGATCAATCAATACTTGAGAGAGTCTTACAAAGAAGTTCCTTTCTAAATACTTTCCACTATCTAAGACAACAATGCTAAGGAATGATATCTCTGCCTTTATAAAGTTTGATAATGATATCTTAGATGTGAAACGAGAGAGATATAAGGATCTATTGAAGAATTACCCATATTATGGAATTCTAACATGATGAAATTCTATATATTTTACAATAATCAAGTGAACTCTACTAGGAAATGATAGATGTTGTAATGGGTAAAACATTGAACAGTTAGACTTTGTCTACTCTTAAGTTAGAAGAAGGTATGTTCATGAACAACTACCAGCAGTAGTTAAAAAGGGTGACAGTAGACGTAGAGTTAGAAATAAAGGAACTTAAGTTCTGAGATATCACTTATTCTTGTTAGAGATTGGGAACAAGCTAATCGTTCCATTATTTTACAATGAATCATCAAAAGATAATTCAAAGGGTCATGACAAGTAAGAATGCAAGTAAGGTTAAAAATAAGGTCCAATTAAAAGATGATGATCCTTTACATAACACTTTATCATGATAAAGAAGGGAGAAACTATATTACTCCATCATCTAATCAAGTTTGTGGTGTGCCCTAGGCCAATGGACATATGCGACTTTTGTACTAACATTATGACTTATTAATAATATATTATGAGGTATTCTTTTATATATGCATGTATATCGTTTATGTAATGTGATT
>JAJMLV010000006.1:27156713-27174441 GCA_027123465.1 Erythroxylum coca
CTGCTCCTTCTATGATACCATCACAGAAAAAAAAAAAAAGGCTCATCTTTATTTCCATGGTTAAGGCCTTTTATAGGCTTGAAGTACAAGACATAAAACAATTCTAAAAATAATTTTGTTAGAATAAAAAGAAAACACAAATCCTACTTAATTGGACCTAGGCTGGTGGTTTAGGTCCTGCCGTGATTGAAAAACATGAACTAAATGAAAGGACTGCAGTAAAATCGATTGAGAGATGAAAAATAAATTGGGAAAACAAAGAAATTTAGGATTCATCGTTTACGACAGGTGTTGTCACCATCTTCTGCAAGACATTAGTTGAGTTATCCACCTCGTCAGCTTATATGTAATTGGAGCTGCAATAATTCGTAACGCTGTCGGGAAGGCGTGCGTCTCAGAGTCGGATAGTTGCAGGTCCCAAGTTGGTAGAGTACAACCTTAAATCACTGTGAATATATCATTGGAATGTGCAAAAACGGAGTGATTGTTTAATTTGTGGGCTCGAAAGGGCTTTTCCTCCTCTCCTAGTGATTGTTTGATCATTGATGGGAGGATTTCCTGTTCTGACACGATAGCTTTTGCGTTGATAAGAAATGAAAGCCACATGGATGCATGTTAATAATAACTTAAATTTAACTCCGTAGCAAGTAAAAGGACTTCTGTTGACCAGTTACCTCTCACTTAAAATATGGTCTTTTGCCGTTAATGCATAGTTTTCTTTTGGTTAGTGTGTCGTTTTGGAGTTCCAAACCCCATTTTAACGGCCACGGATCTCTAAGCAAGTGTGGGTTTGGCGTACCCGCCAAAAGAAATCCGTCAACTTTAAGTTTTTTAATGTTTAGTGTAATTTTGTTAGCATTTCTTGGTCCAATGCTGGTACTTGGTACTTGAGCCTGACCTAAGTGTTCATTTTAGTTTCGTGAAATATGTTAGTTAAGGTAAAAGGTTCGTTGAGAATTGTTAGTTTAAACCTTTTTTCATGTCATAATTAGGGGCCTTGTTTCCTGCCATTGACTCGCGAGGAGAAATATATTATATCTACGCATCGAGTAAAGAAGATAGTAATAATAACCAATTTGGTTTGCATGTGATGGGTGGTTTCTTTTAGTAAATAGATTATCTTAATTTCTCCTCTCCCCCAACTTGACATGTGCGTAGTATATCAGTGACAATTATAAGAAAGTTAACTTAATAGTTAATTAATATTCACTAATTAGGAGTTTTTTGAAGTTAAATACTGACCTGCGCATGACCGGAAAGTGAAACAAAAAAAGAAAAAAGAATTGCCCCCATCCCCGAATGAAAAGCATGATAGTGCGTCGAGAGGATGAGATAAACTGTTAGTATAAATGTCAAATTATGTATGTTATACATTTCAGTGTGATAAAATATTTACTGAATCCCATTACACTTATTGATTTGAGGATTACCCAGTGAAACGAAAAGAAGAGAACAGAAGACAGCGGGCCAACAGTGCAGGATTACAGGAGGCAACTTCATGTTTGACCCACTGTTCTTGGCTTGGACTGAAAACATATAAACCTAATCCAAGACAAAAGAAGTATTTTATCTAATAAACACCATGTCCCTGGACTTGGAGGACTAAGATGCGTACCAGAGATGCACATGCTATCTCATTGAGGTGAACTAGAACAGAGACTCTATTAGTTTACTGTATACAATTATGATTTCTATCAGATTCAGAGCCATGAGTGGATCGATTCATGTTATAAACCCTCTTGCCCCACAAATATCCTTATATCCAAGTTTAGATACGTTTTGTTGGCATCTCCAATTCTGGTGGGAAAGGAGGCCATAAAGCTTATAAATATAAAGATCAGCCTTGAAAATTGTAACTATTGCAGCTTCTTAAGTAATAATATAACAAAGATGATTGTTTTTTAACTGTTATTATAAGACATGTAGAAAGGAATTGGTACTAGTAGAAGAGTTCCAAAAGAGGTCAGATTAATATTTTCGAGTTATAGAAATCCTAATTCTGTGTGTGAGTATAGATTTTGGTGTTATTAAACTATATATTCACAAACTGGATCAACTCTTAAAATTTGGTTTTAAAAAATTGATGTCATCTCATTATAAGACTCTAGTTCATTTCTTCAGTTAAGAGTCGTATTCCAGTGCTTCAACATTAATCATTTCAGTTAAATGTACAGGATCAAATAAAGGTTTAGGAGGAGAAATAGGAAGAAAAAGACACCTAATATTGAGCGTAGCGTATGACATATCGTGACTGTAGGGCATAGTGAAACCCCACACTTGTAGCCACCGACAAGCCCATGGCGACCATGCAACATTGCAGGATATCCCTTAATAATTCATGCTTTATCAATCGGACCAACCCATTAGGTAATCGGAAAGGACAATGAGTGACGTAGTCAGATTTTTAAGGACGAACTGTCATTTTGGGTGCAAGTCCCAAAGCAAAACAGGCGTAGATGACCTGTTTTTATCATTATGTTTTTATCTATTTAATAAATAAAACCTACAAAAATTTTAACAAAAGATCTTGCGGGAGACAATGGACCCCACTTCTCACATGCATGTATATAGGACAATAATCGCTGTGGTAGATACGTCGCCGTCCCATCTCGCTTTCTCCATGTTCTTCTGTTCCTGCCGCTCTACTTTTTTCCGTCACTTTTGTAGCTTCAAAAATCTCAATTACCTTTCTTACTCCGGTGAGGTGAGTTCTTTTCTTTCAATAAAAGAATGAAAACTGCGTCTTTATTTTTCTTCCACTTATTCTATTTTCTCCATTTTCAGTTTTTATATTATCTATTTTTTAAATATATATTTAAATATTTGATTATATAAATTAAATATATTCATTCAACTCTTATTTAAGTAAAATTATATTATGTTTTTTAACATTTTCAATATCATGTTATTAAGTAAGTAGTTTTTATTCAAAATAAAATTATATTTTAGTGTTAAAATATGACAATTTTAACAAAGATTAGTCTATACCCACTTAGAATAAACATCTAAATTATTTAATTTCCTAAAAGAGTTATATAATTAATTGAATGCTGTGAAATATTGAAATCGATATGTAAACAATGTACTCTAAAACATATGTAGAAAGAAATTGAATAGTGGAATATTACGTTATTGTTAGTACGTTTTTCAAAGTCTAAATCTAAGCTAAGGTAATTGAAGCTAGCATGGAACTATGGAAGACTGCTAGCGGGTCGCGTATAACCCTCTTTGACTACTCTACGACGGACATCATAGGTTACCTAGGCTTCGGACCTTTTAAGAATGAGAGTCCACGTGGCCGCCTTGTTATGGAGTATGTGGAGGGGCGGTCGTTGACAACCTTGCAAGTGCCACGTTTATGGGTGGTTGAATCACGTGTTTAAAGCTCTTTTAACCCTTTCAGTCTTTTGCTATTTGCCCGCGAGCGGGAGGAGCGTTACTTGTACCGGTCAGTCACGAGCCCTTGTGAGCGTATTGTACTGTGCGCTTCACGCTAGCGGCTAGTCGGATCCATTTCCCACCGACCAATTGAATGTGTACTCTTTTTTCTCTCAAAGGTACGTAATTTCCTAAATTAATCGTATTTAAATATATTTAATTGATTAATTTAAAATATCAGCCAACAAGAAATAAATTGAATTTGTAAGCTGAATTAAGATTATAAAATTATTATATTATAAATATTAATTTATAGAATTTTTATTTTTTAAAACATATATCATTATGAAAATATGGATAATTAATTGTGAACCCAAACACTTTTTTTAATTTGGACGCATTAATTATATTCCTACAACATCTCACTGGCATTATTTTACGTTTAATAGAAAGCAATTTTTATGTATAGAAAACGGGATATTTGATACATAATTGCTTTGGTTTGTATTCTTTATGATCGAGAAGACAACAATTTTGATTTAGGAAAGCGGCTGCCAGTGATGAGCTAAGTTAAATCTTCTTGTGGGCTGAAGGCAAACAGTTTATAAAAGCCCAAGAAGTGAGTATACAGGACCGACTCATATGCTGCAGCTTTTATTCTTCATGAGTCTTCTAGAAGAGCTCCTCTGTACCTGCATATCACCAGATTCAGTCACTCAACAATGACAACTATACAAATAACCGAAATTGTTATTCTGTTATAGATGACAACCATTAGATCAAAACGAATAAAAGATCAATGGTCAATTTCAACACTTGTACCATGTATAAATATACATATCTGTCAATAGAAAAGAATGAAGATTCACCCCAATTTATTTCTTTGTAGATTGGTTTTTTTACACTTTAATGAGATGCTA
Source organism: Erythroxylum coca (assembly GCA_027123465.1). Taxonomy (NCBI): domain Eukaryota; kingdom Viridiplantae; phylum Streptophyta; class Magnoliopsida; order Malpighiales; family Erythroxylaceae; genus Erythroxylum; species Erythroxylum coca. The sequence continues at coordinate 27,161,012 of JAJMLV010000006.1, forward strand.
AGATAATAAATTTAAATAGATACGATTTCTTTTCAAACAACTAAGATGTGGTGTTTTACATATGATCTGCGATATGATTATCTCTGGGAAAACAAATTAAGGCATAGTATATATAGTTATGTGTCTGAAAGAAGGAGATAGTACTTGGGTGGGATGTCATGTAATAAAATGAAGTTAAAAAAGATAATAGATTTACTCATATAATTGGAGGAATGTACATGAGATTATTGTTTTGTGGGAATACAATTCCAGGCTGCATATAAATTTAGTGCGTGTTATAAAGCGTTTTCAGAATTTCAGGATCTCAAATGATGCTTTGAATAAGTTGTGGAGAATGATAGGGCGCGATGACGTCAATATTTAAGAATATTAACTACCCAACATTTGGTTAATTGAGGCCTTACTTGTAGTCTATTTCTATCGTGACGCCAAAAAACTGACATTGACGTCGTCTTAAAAGGACATTTGATCGACTAGTGTAACGCATAAGAACGGACTTATTGTTATTGTCATTGGTTAGGCAAATGTCAAATACCAAATTTTAACTTGTACGAATTAAATGTTGTACCTAAAAAGTGCATCATTTTCAAGCTTTAGTTGGATTTTACTTGCTCCGTTGTATTATTATATTCATGAGCAAACATTGGTTGATTTATTATACTAATTAATTAGATTCAAAATAAAGGCCTATATATGAAAATGGAATTAATAATACGAAAGCGACTATCTCGCTTAGGTAATTTAATTAACTGAAAAAATAATTTTAAAGTAGAAATTATACTTAGCTTAGTAAAAATTATAGTAAATAAAAAAGGAAAAATAATTAAAACTATGATTAAAATTTTCATCAAAAACTATTTTACTCTGCAGTTAAATTTGTACTTTATAAGATCTCACTTGCATGTTTTCAGGAGCATCAGAATTTGTAAATTATACAAGTAAAGACATGAAGAATTTTCGTTAATGAAGTAACCTTACATTGTATGTGATTGGTAGTTTATTTGAAGTTCTTTCTCTTCTAGTTTTATTAAAGTGAACATTCATCTATGAGTTTTGTGCTCTGTTCTTCGTAATACTATCTCTGGTTGTTTGAGTAGCGTTCTCTGTGCTCTTGCTTCTTTACATTTCCTGGTTCTAAGTGTGATTCTCAGAGGTTATGGCCTCCAATGACCCGGATGGTCAGCCGTCCAAGAAAGGACGGACACGAAAATGCAACGATGAGCTACTTCCTCCGAAATCAACGTACAGTGCAGCATTGACAGGGACTTCTTCAGTGCTGACCCAAGCTCCGGTTCAGGCATGGACGGAGGATGAACCTGTCACAGTTGATGATGGGGACATAACGACGGAGGTGGGGGAGCGTGGCCCCAGTCTCTGGCTTTCCCAGGCTTTCAAACATCATCTTGACAGCCAATGGAAGAAGGCGGTGATCATTAAACTGATGGGGCATAGGATTGGCTTTAGGACACTCTGCACTCGGCTCCATAGTCTGTGGTAACCTCGGAGTCTGATGAAGGTGGTAGACATGGATCATGAGTTCTACCTTGTTAAGTTTAAGGAGGATGCCGATTACCTTCGAGTATTGACATCCGGCCCCTGGATGATCTTCGGGCAAGTGCTAGCTGTTCAAAGTTGGCTCCCGTCCTTCCGGCCGACGCAGGCGCAGGTGACTTGTGCTGTAGTTTGGGTCCGGTTTCCCAATCTTCCCATTGCGCGCTATCATCCACAGATCTTACAAGCATTAGGGAATCTGGTGGGCATCCTTGTGAAGGTGGACGACGCTACCACCAATGCTCAGCAGGGGCGATTTGCCCGGATGGCCGTGGAGCTTGACCTTAGTGCTCCCCTTCAAACCAGTGTCACCTTGGATGGCGAAACCCTGTTGGTGGAATACGAGGGTCTTCCGGTGGTCTACTCCGGCTGCGGCTTCACAGGCCATGACACTAACACCTACCCTCAACGCACCTCCCCTACGGACGACTCACAGGTTCAATGTCAGGAGGGCGACCCTGGGCCCTCGCGACCACCCCAGCTTCGTCACCGCACTGCTGGGACTGCCACTGCTCCACCACGCGGAGAGCATCCCTGGACCCTCGCCCGGCCCAGACACGATCGGGTAGACGTTGTTCGAACCGGGTGCATGCTCCTGGATTGCTACCCCAGTCGTCTTCTTCGGCACGCCCAGGCACTCTACGCCGACTCGTTAACCCACGGGCAGGTCAGCGAGGAACGTCGGCATCCGTTGGGGGCTCACGAATCAACGTCCTGGCAATCGTTGAGACGCAAACCGCAGAACTAACCCCTTCTGACCAACAGTCCCATCCTTTCGTTTTTACAAGCAGTGGCAGACGCGTGGTGCAGTCCTCGGTGGTTCAGACTGAACCATATGCGACTCATTCTGGTCTTAGCGTAACTGAGGAACCAACCCTCGTTTCTACAGCCCAGGCCCAGGCCCTGGGTTCCGTGGAAGGACCGCCCAGGTCACCCAGCGTGGGTCGGGATTCTGCCAGTGGGCCACTCCATCTGGCCCCTACGCTGGTCCCACTCCAACCCTCAGTTACGGATAACCATTTGGCGATTGAAATCCAGTCGCATACTAAAATGGTATGCGACCAAGCTCTTTTGCTTGCCCCGATTCAGGACAATTCCGAACCTTCTCACCTCATGGCAGGGGTTGAGGGTACCAGGATTGACCCTGGGGCAGGGAGAGCGACCCTCCTCCCGCCCCTTGCCGTTCCACCAGATTTAAACCCAGCTACTCGGTCTCCAGTTAATTTACTGATGCAACAACTGGATGAGGCGATGGACCAAACCCAACTTGACGTCGACGCTCAACAAGACCAGGAGGGTAGCCCACCGGGAGCCTCATCTTAGCTTATTCCACTTCCCTTTTCCTTATGTCAATTCTCCTATGGAATTTTCAAGGGGCGGGAGGGTCGCGTTTCCAAACCGTCCTGCATAATTATCTTCGCCTGTATAGGCCGGGTATTTTGGTGCTGCTAGAGCCCAGGATTAGTGGTGAGCGTGCTCACCGCGTCATCCTTTCTATCAGGTTTACTTTTTCCTTCCGCGTCGAGGCTACTGGCTTCTCGGGTGGCATTTGGCTACTTTGGACGTCCGATTTTGATATCTCGATCATTATGGCTCATCGACGATTCATCCATACTACAGTTAATTCGGGACAGGGTTCCTTTGATTTTACCGCCGTCTATGCTAGTTCGCAGCCGACCACGCAAACCCACCTTTGGCCTCTCTTAAATTGGATTGGAGGACGCTGCTCTGGACCCTGGTTAGTGGGCGGTGATTTTAATGCTAAACTGGAAAGCTCGGATAGACGGGATGGGGCCCAATCCTCCCGGGTTGTTAACTCTCGGTTCAGGGATTGGGTCCATCAGTGCGGTCTTCATGATCTGGGATATGTGGGCTCGAAATTTACGTGGCGGCGTGGGTCGGTCGCTGCCCGCCTGGATCGAGTCTTTGGGTCCACTCCTTGGATCCACTCCTTCCCTCAATCGATCAATCACCACCTCCCCTTCCTTGGTTCAGATCATCGGCCGCTACTGTTTCACCTTAACTCGCTACCTGCCAAGCCCTCCCGACCCTAGCATTTCCGTTTTCAAAATGCCTAGGTCACTCACTCGACGTTTCCCGAATTAGTGGCGCGACACTGGCATCCTGGCAGGGAGACAATGAGTCAATCGCTTCTTCTCTTTTCTTCTCATCTTCAGCATTGACATACCCATGTCTTTGGCAACATTATGCATCACAAACTTCGCCTGATGGCCCGGTTACGGGGCATTCAACGTGCTATGTCCACTAATCCCTCTGACTCACTGCTTGACCTGGAAGACCATCTGAGCCGCGACCTTATGCAAGTGCTCAGTGAGGAGGAGCTGTTTTGGCACCAGAAAGCCCGTTGTCAGTGGATTGCGCAAGGGGATCGTAACACTAAGTTTTAGCACTCTGTTACACTCTCCAAACGCAAGAAACTAAGAATTGTTCGTCTTGCAGATACTGGTGGTTCATGGATCACAGACTCTGAACGTCTGCGTCGCCTCGTCCACACCTACTACGCTCAGCTCTATACTGAGGACGTCGGGGCCTATGTCCCGCTTTCTCCTCCTGGAGGGACCTCCTACCCTTTCCACCTCGCAGGTCCACGACCTGGAGTTGCCAATTCTTGCGCATGAGGTCAAGAGTGCTATTTTTGCGATGAATCCGAACAAAGCTGCCGGGGTTAATGGCTTTAATGCACTCTTTTTTTAGTCTCAATGGTCGACGGTTGGCCCTGCGGTCGTGGACTTTATCTAGAAAATCTTCAGCCAGGAGCATTGGGAACTGGACCTGAATCAAACTCTTCTGATCCTCATTCCCAAAATCCCGGTTCCCCGGAAGGTTTCTCAGTTTTGACCTATCAGCCTCTGTACCGTTCTTTACAAAGCCATCGCTAAAGTTATTGTTCATAGGTTGAAACCTTTCATGCCTCAGCTTGTAGCTGAGAACTAGTGTAGTTTCATTCCTGGCCGACGGATTACTGACAATATTATCTTTGCCCAGGATGTGACTCACTCGATGCGGAAGAAGTCGGGCTGGAAAGGCTTCCTAGCCGTCAAAGTCGACCTTGAAAAGGCTTATGATCGGCTTCGTTGGCTTTTTATCCAAGATACTCTTCATGAGCTAGGGATTCCTTCGAGCCTCCTTCGTGTCATCATGCATTGTGTCACGACGGTGTCGTTTCGGGTAGCCTAGCAGGGTGCCTTTTCGGATGTCTTTTGACCGTCTCGAGGGGTACAGCAGGGTGACCCGCTTTCCCCATATCTTTTTGTTCTCTGCATGGAATGCCTCGGCCATCTTATCTACCAGGAGGTAGCTGCGGGTCACTGGCGGCCCATCCGACTCGGGCGGACGGGACCTCCCATTTCCCACCTTTTCTTCGCTGATGACCTGGTCCTTTTTGCAGAAGCTGCGGAGTCCCAGTCGCAGGTGATCACCCGTACCTTATAGACTTTCTGCTCCACCTCGGGTCAAAAAATAAGTCTTGAGAAGACCCAATTTTTTTTCTCTAGGAATGTGCCCTAGGGCACTGCCCGACGACTCAGTCAGGGCCTGGCTGAGCTGTACGACTAACTTGGGCTGGTACCTCGGGGTCCTTTTGTTTCACGAGAGGATTACCTGATGGACCTTCCAACATATTTTAGATACGGCTCAAGCGAGGCTCACAGGCTGGCGTGCGCAAACTTTGTCCCTGGCCGATCGGGTTACTTTAGCCCAGTCGGTTATCTCCACGCTTTCCATTTTCACAATGCAGGTGGTCTACCTGCCACGCTACCTTTGTGATGCTCTTGAACAGCTCATGCAAGATTTTATTTGGGGTTCGACCGTCTCACAACGTCGTCTCCACTTGGTGAATTGGGACACAGTCTGCCGGCTGAAGTTTGTCGGGGGTTTGGGCATTCGAGTCTCAGGCCCACTAATGACGCTTTACTTGCCAATCTAGGTTAGACGTTGTTGGTCAATCCGACCGTCCTCTGGGTTCGTGTGCTTTGTGAGAAGTACCGGTTAGATACTCACCATTTGCCATACACTATTGCGAGGCCCCGGGCTTCCATGGTCTGGCGCAGTCTTTCGGCGGTCTGGTCGATTGTTCGTCAAGGCAACCGTTGGGTCTTGAGAAATGGTCGTCGTATTTTATTCTGGCTCGATAACTGGGTTGGAGGCTGGGGACCCCTGATCCATCTGACTACCGTGGGCGTCCCTGAATATTTACTGCAGGCTACGGTGGCTGACTTCAGGGACTGGAGGGGCAACTGGCGTTGGCCCGTGTTCCAACAGTTCCTCCCAACTGCGATTTGCTTGACTCTCACCATCATCAGGTCTCCGTTGGCTGATGCGGCGGATGATCAACTCATTTGGGGTCCCACCTCCCATGGGAGGTTTACGGTAGCGTCGGCTTACGAGTTGCAGGCGTGTACTGACGCTACCTCGCAGCCCAGGGTGTGGGAGGTTGTTTGGAAATCGGCCGGTCCTTAAGGGATTCGGTCTTTCTTGTGGCTGTTGGCTCATGGTAAACTTCTGACAAATCGCAACAGGTTATCCGTCACCTCACCACTGATAGCCGTTGCCTTTACTGTGGCCATGACGAGACCACGCTCCACGTGGTGAGGGACTGCCCGCGGGTGTGCACCTTTTGGGCTCAGTTTTCGCGGGCTGTGCTGGGGCACCAATTCTATCACCAGGAGGAATGGGTCTGGGTCCTTTCTAACCTTACCACCATGCTACCTTTTCATCAGGTTGTGTGGTCTATTATCTTTGGGGTCGTCTGTTGGTACTTGTGGACCTGGCGGAATAAATTCATGTTTGAGCAGGGCTTTATTTGATCGACGGATGATTGCCGCTTGGTTCTGGAGTATGTTGAGTGGATTTCACGAGCTCGACTCATGGAATCCTGTGTTTTCCCAGGAATCACCATGCCTGTGGGGACTCCCGTGGGCTGGACTTGGCCGTTGGCGGGCTGGATGAAATTGAATACGGATGGTGCGGTCACTCTCAGGGCTGCGCGGGCGTCGGGTGGCGGCTTACTTCGGGATCAGTATGGGCAATGGTGCGGGGGCTTTCAGCAGCATTTCGGCCGAAGCTCCCCTCTCACCGCAGAGCTTCACGAGGTCCATTCTGGTCTCACGTTGGCGTGGGACCGGGGCTACTGTCGACTCGTCGTTGAAGTCGACTCGTTGGAGGTCATTAATATCCTTTCCTCTTCTCAGCGTGTTCTGACTGAGGATCTTTTCTTGGTTGCAGGTATTCGAGGTCTGTTGAACCAGGATTGGGAGGTGGTGCTGCGCCATGTCGGGCGAGAGGGGAATCAGTGTGCGGACAGGCTAGCAGCATGTGCTACTTTACTGCCTCCGGGACTGCACCTTCTTCAGACACCTCTGATGGCCGTCCAGGCGCTTCTTTCCCAAGACGTGAGCGGTCTGTGTTTCCTCGTCATATGTAACCTATTGTTCTCCTTTTTTTGTGATAAAAAAAAAAAAGACATGAAGGATTATTTGGCATAACAGATTCAGCAAGTTTATTCTAATTATGTACATTAAAAAAAATCCAAATCACTCGATAAGTCAGTTTAAACATCAGTATACTCTTCGGTTACACTCTAAAACAATCTCCTTCCCTCTCCTTTCCCTTTCTAGTCCGGTATTGCCACCTTGAAAAGCAAACAACCAAACTGACGGTTAAGCCAAAAACACAACTTCTGTCTCTCTCTTTAAAGCTTCAGGCTTCAAGAATTTGAACATGAACATGATCTTCGAGCCCTGCCTCCTTGTCGGCAACGAAGACAGTACTCGGTAACGACATTAATCTCAGTGAAAACAACAAGGAAAATGCTGCGACGTGGGGAGGAGGAAATGACGGATTGTGGCTCAACAGTGATTGTAGGCGTGAAGCTTGATTCTCATAGCAGAGAGCTTTTGACCTGGGCCTTGGTTAAAGTGGCACGGGCTGGAGATACTGTTATTGCTCTTCACGTCCTTGCTAATGATGGTAAGCGCATGAAGCTTTTATGGATTTTGGTTCTGTGAGTGGATTTTCTGATTTGACGAAATGGGTTTGTGTAGAAATCGTGAACAGAGATGGGAAGTCTTCGCTTCTCTCGCTTTTCAAGGCTTTTGATTCTGTTCTAGCCGTTTATGAAGGTTTCTGCAACTTAAAACAGGTTGGTCTTTTACCAGAGTTGACGACCTCCTTCTACTTTTCTTTCTGTTTTTTGTATGTTGTACTCATCTCCAAACGTTTCAAATGCAATGTCCTCTTCTTGGTTGCTGAGGAAATGGATGTTTTGAGCAGTTATTTCTTGGTTCAGATACGCGACAACCATAAGTCAGTCTGTCTCATAAGTGGATAAATCATTTCTTAAAGATATTCAATAAGAATTTTCATGATTATCGAATTGTGTTCCGGTTTCTGAAGGCGCGTGCTTTGCAGGTGGATCTCAAGCTAAAGATATGCAGAGGATCATCTGTACGGAAAATTTTAGTGAGAGAAGCAAAATCATACAACGCATCGAAGGTAATTGTTGGAGCTGCCAAGACTCATCACACGATCCGGTCATCGATATCTATGGCCAAGTATTGTGCCAAAAAGCTATCAAATGGTTCTGTTCTGGCCGTTAATAATGGGAAGGTTTTGTTTAGTAAAGAACACTCTCCAGCTAATGCCAGTGACTCACAGGGTCGGTCATATCACCTGAACTAATGCTCTATCATTTGGTTCTTTAGCTCTTGATTTATAATAACCAGTCTCGTAATCTTGTTCAGGAACTGGAGAATGTCGTCGCAAAGGTTTACTCACTGCAATTCACAGGTCAATTTCACTGAATAAGAGCGCCAAAATACTGAGTGAAAGTACTCCTACTGGAGCCTCAAACTGTCATCAGGTTAAGGACCAGACTTTGGAGCAGGCCTTGATACAAGTTCGTTCAAATAATTTGGAGAGCATAATGAAGAAGAACTGCTCACTTTGTGGACCAGTTCCTGATTATCTTAATACTTCTAGTCTCGAATCTGAAGAAGACTCTCATGATAGCTGTCGGGGTAAGGATAAGTCTTTAGCTCTTGTCACGTTACCGAAGGTAGATGCTACTTCGACTTCAAGAACTCTAATAGTCAAGCAGTTACCTGAAGTGAAACCTGGCTGGCCACTACTCCGTCGTTCATGTTTACCTGATCTACGAGTGTCATATAGATCTTCTATGAGGCAGATCTCTGTGGTTCAGTGGGCAATGAGGTTACCTAGTCGGCAACTTTCATCGTCCTCTGCTGATTTGGATAACAAACAGAATGCTTGTAGGTTGGTTCAAGAAAGATCCTCTTTAGATGGAGAAACTGGTGCTATTGTTCCGGTTGGTACAGAGACCGTAGCAGCTCCACCTTCGCCTGACCACAACTTGAAAAATCTACCCAAAGAACTGGAGGGCCTTCATGAGAAATACTCATCAACTTGTAGATTGTTCACATACCAAGAACTTCTCGCAGCCACTTCCAATTTCTTTGCAGGCAGGTTTTGTCAAATATCTTTAAACTGTTATATCCTCTCTGCATTATGTGATCTTTTAAATTTATTTCAGAAAATCTGATTGGAAAAGGAGGCAGCAGTCAGGTTTATAAAGGTTGCCTTCCTGATGGCAAGGAAATTGCTGTAAAAATTTTAAGACCATCTGAAGATGTACTGAAGGAGTTTGTTTTGGAGATTGAAATCATTACCGCCTTACATCACAAAAACATAATTTCACTTCTGGGATTCTGCTTTGAGGACAAAAATCTTCTTTTGGTTTACGATTTTCTATCAAGAGGAAGCCTTGAAGAGAACCTTCACGGTACATCCTCTAGAAAGCTTTTACACATTTAGATCAGAAACAGATCAGGTATTCTGTCAATTGAAGTAGTTTCTGAAGTTGCTTAATGGCGTTCGTTATTACTCCATTCAGGTAATAAAAAAGACCCACATGCATGTGGGTGGAGTGAGAGATATAAAGTAGCTGTAGGTGTCGCTGAGGCCATGAATTATCTGCACAACGACAATACTCAGCCTGTCATCCACAGGGATATTAAATCATCCAATATACTGTTGTCAGATGATTTTGAACCTCAGGTATTTTATTTTGAACATTGAGCTTTACCTATGATGGTCTGATGTTTTGATTTGAAGTGATGAAGCTTTATGGATTTCTCAGCTTTCTGATTTTGGACTTGCTAAATGGGCGACAAGCTCGAACTCCCATACAATATGCAACGATGTTGCAGGGACCTTTGGGTATGTTAATTAATTGTCATAGTTTTCGTATTCATGTTTTATTTACGTTTTCTCAATTCATTTTAAATTGTGAAGAGTACCATGATATTCTATTGTTTATTGGGATTCAACATAAATCTGTCTTCCTTAGAAACTAATCTTTTATAACACTTGATTGCTGCAGTTACTTGGCTCCTGAGTACTTCATGTACGGGAAAGTAAATGACAAGATTGATGTCTATTCTTTTGGTGTTGTACTCCTTGAGCTCCTTTCTGGGAGAAAGCCCATAAGCACTGACCATCCAAAAGGTCAAGAGAGCCTAGTTATGTGGGTATGCCCTTTATTTTTCTTGGTTCTTAGTGTGTATCTTCAAAATGATTCTGATGTTGATTTCTTATCCAGGCAAAAGCAATTCTTAATGGCGGAAAGATTTCCCAGTTGTTAGACCCAAGCTTGGGCGATAAGCATGACTGCGATCAGATTGAGAGAATGGTTTTAGCTGCTACTCTTTGCATCAGACGCTCACCAAAAAGCAGGCCTCAAGTGAGCACTGTGAGTACTCTCTTAGTTTCAGTTTCATTTCACGCTTAATCTTGTGTTTTGTCTCCTTTCTTCTTATTTTTGAAATGATTTGCACCAAAAGTGGCCACTAATCTTGATTCTATTTTCATGTGAGTACTCTCTTAGTTTCAGTTTCATTTCATGCTTAATCTTGTGTTTTGTCTCCTTTCTTCTTATGTTTGAAATGATTTGCACCAAAAGTGGCCACTCATCTTGATTCTATTTTCATATTTTAGAGCAAAAATCTGAAAACTTTAGACCAGAAGTAGCCCGGAAAATTCACATTCATCTGTCCACTGAAACTTAGCCTCTCATGGTGATATTAGTCCCTAAAATGATTTTTTTGTTTTTTTGGGTCAAAGGTTTTAAAGCTCCTTCAGGGTGACGTTGAAGTGACCAAGTGGGCAAAACTGCAAATTAATGAGGTAGAAGAATCCGAAATGCTGGACGGTGATGCTTGTCCTCGTTCCAATCTCCAGTCTCATCTCAACCTTGCTTTGCTTGATGTGGAGGATGATTCTCTCTCGATGAGCAGCATTGAACAAAATATCTCGCTAGAGGACTACTTGCAAGGCAGGTGGAGTCGATCCTCAAGCTTTGATTGATCTGCCAAACTGCTGGCAGGCACAAGTGCAATCCACTACCTGCAGTTCTTGGAAAAATGATCTTGGTTGTTGACTTTGCGTTTGCAGTTTGGTTATAGATGGGTGTGTTGGATGAGAGGTTGTTTGTGGTGTGCCCCCCTCCTCCCCCTTACTAGTCCAAAGTTTAGTTCTAGCTTCTTGGAACAGTCTTTGTTGTTTATTCCTATTTTGTTGAAAACGTTTCTGCGCTTCATCTCGACGGATCAAGGGTGAAATCTGTTGTAGATGTTCTTGTTTTAAATTTAGACAATTTACAGACAAATTGAGTTAGTAGCCAATACTTCGTACATGTTAGAAAGGTTAATACGAGCTTTACATTTAGATATCTGCATCTTTTCTTTGCTAATTAGCCGTAGCTCGATTGGCACGATTCCTTAACTCGACTAAGTCATCGTGCAATGCGAGAAAAAAAAAGAAAAGGAGAAGAAAAAGACGTGTTATATTGCAATTTCTGAGCTAATTAGATGGGAACTCTTTTCTTCTATACAGGTTTACTGGAACTAAAAAAAGGATCATGCGGTCTGTTACCAGTTGAGCTCTCAAAAAGATGTGTCCGCTTAGCTCATGTATGGGTTTCATCGAATTTTTTTTAAAAAAATTCATGCGGTCTGTATATTCGTAGCTTCATGGCACGTGAAATGCTTCTCATATGGGACCATTCAAAGGTCCTTGCGTATTAGAACAATTATTGCATCACTGCTTTTCCATTTACAACTTCCCTTCGAAGCCACTGTTGCCAAATTCCCGTTTCCATCTTCCTTTTGGATCCCCTCACTTTTCTATGCTATTGGGGTGAAGTCCTTATTAGGACAATAAGTCATTGTACTGCCTTTTCCACCGACAATTTCAATGGTGGCAATACTAGTTCAGAAATCTCGTGTTGAAAATTTATTAACTACTATTTTCAAAATTAAAATTGATCGGGCATAAAGTGACTTATAAATAATTTAATTGAGTCAAAGCCCAATAAAAAAATAAATTTATGGGTATAAATCAAATTTTAATTAGGCCTATAATAAAGAAGTTCAATGAAGTTACTAATAAATAATTATTAGGTTAGGTCTCTTGCTACCTAATTAAGTAATTTCATGAATATACAATTCTTTATATAGTAAGAAAAATGTTGTTGATATCGTTTTAAAGCACTTTCGTTAAAGACGATTATAAGTTACAATATCATTTTCAAACGACGACTAGCTTGCTCTAAGTTTTCAATAACTTACTCAAACAAAATAAGTACATCGTATCATCTTTATTTGTACAAGTTATAGTTGATCTTAGACCGATCAATAAACTATGTGTCATGCTTAACAAGTGATTTTATGATTGTACGAATCAAATAAAGATTTTTATAATTTCACTATAGGAAACTATATTTTTGCTTAAATACATAGTGATTTTGTTGCTTGATTTGGTTTATGCTTCATAACAGAAGGAGAAAAGCTAGTGATTTTTCAAAGGAAAGTCACTGAAATAGGGCAAAAAAATTACCAAAATTAGTTGTTAAAAATTTTATGTTCTGTAGCTAGTGGTGCAGCGGAGTATAACAATCTCTCACGCGAAGAAATAGGCACCAAAAGGGTCCAACTGTCTACCATATGGCCCCATGCATGCGGACAACTGGTCAAAATGGTGCAAGAGGGCGTCACAAATATTTGGTGCGTGTCATCAGGCCAGTAAGGGCTTCAGCTCGGCCCAGTCATACTGAATGGGATCCAAGCCTGACTCGAATCGAGGCTCGATAAGGCCATATGGGTCGTGCTAAGGTTTGATCCCAATCGAGCTTATTATGCCCAAAATTGATTAGGCTCAGGCTGGCCTAATTTTTTCTATTATTTTGAAAAATTTTAATAGAAATATATTAAATTTAAAATATAATATGAAAATTTTAATTAATTAAAGTTATGAATATCAATTGATTAATAAAATTTCTCCTCCAAAAATTACCTCTCCGATGGATGAGTGCATTAAATATTTACCTAAACCGGTAGGACCTCAAGCAAATCCCACGTTAGCTTCAAGACATTGGTCTCTAACAGAAAGTAAAAGCTTGAGCATATAAAATGAAATGATTGAATAATTAAAAAAATGAGATTATTCAAGAATACACATTGATTGCTAATGATGAAACGGAAATAAAACAATATAGCCACCATAGTATTTTTTTTGAACTCCTCCTTAAGGAAAGGTGGTTATTGGATCATTTACCAATCTAGGCCTATTAGATTTTATATGTTATAATCTCAATTTTTATTACTCAATTGATATTCATAATTTTAATTAATTCAATTTTCATATTATATTTTAAATTAAATATATTTCTATTAAAATTTTCCAAAAAAAGAAAATTTAAGCTATCCTGAGCTTGATCGATTTTAGGTCATAAAATGAATAAGATGAAACCAAATTCATTAATGAAGGAAGATATGGTTATAAGA
>JAJMLV010000006.1:27452355-27473718 GCA_027123465.1 Erythroxylum coca
TGCCATTAATATTTTGGAAGCATTTATTTCATGATGTGTATGAATTATGAATTTGTGTATCGAATTGAGATATGAATGTGACTTGGATATGGATGAATGTGATTGAATGTGATATGGGTTCCGGACAAGAGGTCTGATGTTGCTGATGTTTGAGAATTATTGAAGTGCGTTGGTTATGTATGAGTTTGAATTGCGTTTAAATTCCAGAAAGGAGGTCCGATGATTGTGTGGGTTGGTTTGATATATATAGAAGTGCTAATTGCTTATGGTTTAACATGGTATGTGTGTGATGTTTAAGGAAAAAGAAAATAAGATATTTGTTTTGTTTAAAAGATGAGAAATGATGAATTTGAAGAATCAAATGAATTGAGAATTGAGGGATTGATGAATTTCAAGTGGGAATGATTTCAATTGGTTATTGAAGTCCATTTGGAAATTGAAATTACTTTTAATGTTATATATAAAATGAAAAAGAAAAAAATTTATACCGAATTAGGCCGATTGTCATAGAGTCTTCCAACGCGACGTTTCTTTAAAATATGCATTTTTGGATGCCGGAATTTTCAAAGTTAATTTGACCTTAAATTTGTTTGCACACTCTTTGCCTTTAGATTTTATTTCTGTCCGAGGTTTTGTGAATCCGTTCCTTCGATTCCCCTATTTTGATTGGTTTCCGCTTTATGATTTCCGAAATTGCATGCGCATCCGATTTCCTTCACTTTATGACCCGTTTGCTTTTGGCCCATTTGCGTTCGTGTTCCGTTCTTTCGGATTAGATTTCCTTCGTTTGCGTCCGCACGCGTCTTATTTGATTTCTCTTTCGCGTTCGCCCTTTTTATTTTCCGTTTGTTTCTGTTTGCCATTTTTCTGGTTGGGGTCCGGTTACAAAATCGAGTCCCAACAGTTTTAGAGAGGAAAGAACATGTTTGTTCTCAATTCTTTTTGTCTTCTTTCTTTTATTTTCATGTGGAAAAATAGACATGAGTGGCTAAATCTAATTTTTAATGTCTTAAAAAGAATTAAAACTCCATTTATAACTTTGGGAGGTTTTGCTTTAAACCTAAAGTTTATTTTAATTCAAGTATTTCTTATTTCTTATTTTTCTACTTTATGAGTAATTAATATTTATTAATCTAAAAAATTGATTTAATTTTAATTATTCTATTGTTATCAATGAATTCAGTTATCCGTAATTATCATGAATGATTGATACAAATTGCAGGTAGGCTATTTATGTATTTGTATAGCTAACTTATGAAAAAACAAGAAAACTAAATTAAACATTATAGCTAGATCAATTGTTTAATTTAAGGTATAGATTTTTATATTAAGCTTACTACTAACATTTAATTAATATAAAATGCTATCATACCCATTCAATTAATGATTTTTGAATACTCTATTTGAATCAATTAATTTAGAAAAAGTTTGATTTATTATGGCCATCCTAATAGGTTTCAGACTGAATGCTTAAATTACAAAAATGTATTCCTTTTAGAATAATAATCAGTTACTACTAGATGAGATCCTTTTTTTAAAAAAAATTAGAGTTAGGTGAACTTTAATTTCTCATTTTTATACTAATTTGATTCATTTTAATTTTTTACTAATTTTAGTTTATTATTTAATTAATCATATCTAAATATGGTATTTTTAATTGAAATTAAGAAATTAATATTTAGTTCTTTTAGGATTCTACCAAATTTCATGACTACTAAAATAGTTTAGTAATTTGTATATTATTATAAATGAGTTGGCTAGGGTACAATGTTAATGGAGTTAAGATTAATATCATGAGAAATTCTTGATCCCAACAGTGTATTGAAAGTCTTAAAGATTGAATTAAAATTCTATCCCTTTAGATAATTTGTAGCTCTCTATCTCTAACTTATTTAGAAATAAGATCAAGATATCATCAAAATACTGAAGCATATTCAGTAAAATATCTAATTCATACTCTTCCAATTGATACCCTTACTTTGATTCTATTAATCTTTTTCAAATCAATACTGAAAGCTATAATTTTTTTTGGAGAGATAAAGGAATGTGATAGAAAAATATTGCTTCAAAAATCAGGTCATTTGGAGGTCCCACGACAAAAAATTATGGTCAAAAGAGTGGAATGTGTCAAGGGGGTTGCGATCGTGCCCGCAGGCCACAATCATGCAATGACTTTCGTGTAAATTCGCAGAGTCATGATCGTGACTTGTCGTGATCGCAATTTCTCCCTTCCTGCTTTTCTTCTTCCGACCTGTATTGGTACAATACGCATAACTTTCACTAGAGATATTGGATTAAGGTCATTCAAAGACCATTTCGAAGAAAACGTCTAGATCTACAGCTTGTATAAAGATTCCAAAAAGATATTTTGCCTCCAAAAGGGTTAAAATTTCCAATCAATGTAGCTATCCTAAAAGTCCATCCTATGCAACATCACAAACTTATAATAATCATATCTCTCAACTCTGATGTGTAAAAATTTCATACTATATATCATTGGAAAGATAGGAAAATAATCTACAACTTCCAAGAAGATTTTGTCCAATTTAGCCTAGATCAATCCAATTTTTTCCCTAAAGTCAAAACACAATTTCTACACCTACGAAAGACTTGAAATATGAAACGGACAACTACAATATAAATAAGCACATACACATTGGAAACTTCTTCAATTCTCAATTCATTTCTAAATCAAAATAAAGTTTATACATAGCTTTAATTACATATCAACTTTACATCAAAGACTTAACACAAGATACAAAATTCATTGGATGCTCAATGTTTGATATGCTTATTAAGCTAACCAAAAGTCTAGACACTACCTTAGTTACAAAAGTCTATAATATTTTCGAGTTTCTGATGCGTTGCAAGGTTCATCACTGGTCTTATTTTGCACCTAAGGAGTAAAAAAAATAGGATGAGTTACAAAGCTCGGTAGCTAATATATTTATAGCCATCGGTAATTAGTCACAAATTTAGGCATATGTACATATATATATCTAGCAATTCAAGCATTCTTAATCTATTCTAGCAATTCAAGCATTACTCAATTTAGCTTAAACTCATAACACACAACATAGATTTTAGCCATTAAACATAACACTAAATTATGCACCATACTTGACAATTCAAAGAATGCAATACACAAATAAATTGCTCGAGAGTTTCTGAAACGAAACAAAGAAACCGAAGTTTACATCGTGAACAAAACGAGTCCAAATTCTTAGGATCTCGTGGCCTCAAGCAAACAGCCAGGAGAAGGCAATAGGTCAATGTGCACGTGACTAACGAAACGGGTTCCTCTCTTGCCCAATCACAAACAAATTTATGCTCAATTCAGTCAATCACAAATTCATAGTCTCATACTTCTTTGACTTTTTCTTCTTTTCATTTATACAAATTTCATAACCTTTTTCAAGGCATAACATAATCATAATTCGTCATCCATTTTCAAATATTCACAAAGATTTCAATTTCAAACAAATCAACATACACACACATAGTCAAGAATTTGCCCAATTACACAATAACTATAAATTCATTACCCACCTAATTTTGTTGAGAATCCAAGCTCAAGATTACCTTTCCTCTTGCTCTTAAGTAAAATTTTCTTCATTTCCCTCAAATAAACCAATTCCTATTTAATCTATATTCAAATGAAAACTCATAAAACTTCAAGAATTAAACAAATGCTAAATTTGAATATAAACCTAACCTACCTATAGTCCATCTAGGATAGAAAAACTAAAACCCTAGCTTAGAAATCGAAAATCAAAATGGTTTCATCTTCTTCTTCTTTCTTCCTTCATTCCTAACACAAACCCCTATTTAATCCCCTTTTAAACCTAGCAAGAAGAAAGATGAAAACTTAGCTCTAACAAGTTGATTTCCTCTTCTTTTTCTTCTTCTTTCTTCTTCCTTCCAAGTTTCCCACGATTTTCCTTCTTCTCTTCTCCTTTTTACATTTTCTTTGGTCTTTTTTTTTCTCTTCTACGACTCTTCTCTCTTCTTCTTCTAATTCAAGACCATTTTAATGGTCTTTTCCCATTTTACCCTTCATTTATCTTGTCCTTCCAATTTTGCCCCTTCTTTCATTTAATCCATCTACTAACTCCTTTAATCTTCTCAAACACCATACCATACTCTAATTTAATTCTAACATTTTCCTTCTAAATTTCTAATTTCAACTTATACTCACCAAATTAATGGCCTCAATTATGAAAATAATTAAATCAATAAATTAAAAAAATTCGGGGTTCAAAGTTAGAAATCGAAATTATTTTTGTATGTTTTGTGATTGTTGGAAATTGAAATTGTTTATGTATGTTTTGTGATTGTTGGAAATGGAAATTCTTTAAATATGTTTTGTGATGTTTAAATTGAAATTGTTAGAAATGAAATTATTGGAAATGTAAATTGTTTATATATATTTTGTAATGGTTGAAGGAATTATTCGAAATTGTTGGAAATGGAAAATGTTTATGTATATTTTGCAACGGTTGAATTGAAATTGTTCGAAATTGTTATAAATGAAAATTGTTTATGTATATTCTGTGATTGTTGGAAATGAAAATTGTTTATATATGTTTTGTATAATTATGTATGTTGAATAATTGAATTGTTAGTTTTTGACTTATGGTAAATTGTGTTGAATTATCAAATTAGTAGTGGAAGTTTGTTTGTTGGTTTTCATGATGATTGTGGAAATGTTGAAAGTGGTAGTGGTAGTGTTCCATCCCAAGCCCAGCCAGAAGTGAATGTCACACCTAGACTTGATGTTAGGAAAAGAAGAAGGCAGGTGACTAGTTTTTTGATACCATGAACAACTCTTAGAACTCAACCTTAAATTCTTAGTATCATGTAATTAAAAGATGCGACTCACAATGTAGATATATCAGTAGCTAGATAGTGGTATGATACAGGTGCATTATTCAATGCTTCCCAACCTTACTATTATCAACCTATGGTCGACATTATAACCTCTTGCAGTTCGAGTACAAAGCTTCTTTAATTGATGACTTAAGAGGTAACCCTTTCAGTTGCTTAGTTTCTGAAATTAAAAGTTATTTGGCAGAAAAAAGTGGATTGAGCTACTTATGAGTATTTAATCATGTGTGATGGTTCGACAAATAGGAGACATGAACCTATTATTAATTTTTTGGTTTATTCTATAAATGGCTCAATATTTTTAAATTCTATTAATGCATCTGGCCTTTTTAGGAATAACAATACTTAATTTGAGATATTCGATGAAGTTGTGAATGAAGTAGGGCCAGAAAATATTGTTCAGTTCATTGTTGACAATAATTTCGCTTATAAAGCAGCAGGAAGAAGATTACAAAATAAGTATAATTCTTTTCTTTTATTTATTGTGCTGCACATTGCATTGACCTAATGCTAGAGAACATAGGTGATCCTAGGTATTTTACTACTATTGATAAGACTATACAAAAAGCTAAAAAGATGACCAAGTTCATATATAATCATGCATAGATGTTGAATTTAATGAGAAACGAATTTATCAATGGTAAAAATTTGTATCATTCTACTGTGATAAGATTTTAAACGAATTTCTTCATACTTCAGCCTTTTGTTACAATGAAGAAAGAGTTACGATAAATGTTTACAAGTAATAAGTGAGTTATGTCTTAGTATGTTGATTATAATGTTGGATTGAAGGTTTCCAAAATTATACTAAAAGATAGAGAATTTTGATATGTCTTAATGTCAATTTGTTGTCTGAGTTTGCGAGCCTTTGATAAAGATGCTTTGCTTGGCTAATAGTGAAGAAAAGATAACAATGAGTTTTTTTTAATATCATAAAGAGGGCGAAAGAAGCAATCAAGGTCAATATGAAACATAGACCTTCTTTGTGCACATTGTATCTTGTAGTCATTAATGAGAGGTGAGAAAGACAACTTTCTTCTCTGTTGTTTGCAGCTGTGGTATTTTTGAATCCTAGTGTTTATTAGAAGGGAATAGCTCATGAAATTAAAACAAAAGGAAATTTTGAAATTAATGATTTAAGTAAAATTTGGACTTCACAAGGAATGGCAATCTATCTTTTGTGACTAGAGGGCCGCCATCAATCAATTAACATCTTCCACGAGATTGGCAAAAGGAAAAGGGAAAGGCCATGTTTTAATTTTTAGAATGAACAGAAGCAAGTAATTGATGTATATTACGTGCAACAGAGTTGGAGTCTATTTAACGGCCTCACTTATCAGTTTGAATTTTTAGGTTAAATAGTTTTTTAATGTGGTATCGGAACTTTATCTGCTGAGTTCAAATTAAATTATTCTTTTAATGAATTTATAATATATTATATTTATCAAAAGATTTAAGCATATTAGATTTGTCCACACTTGCATATAAGGGACTACTCTCTAGTCTCCTCAAGTAATTCCAAACCATACTTCCCGTGGCAGATAATTATTTTAGCGGATGTCGGAGTAAAGCTTAAGAAATATTGAAAAACAATATTATTCCTTCATCCAATCTGTCTGACTTTAATATCTTTAAATCCAATGAGCATCACATTAGACCCTTTTTTGTTAGAGCTAACCTAAAAAATGACATGGACCACTACATATTATCATCGTAGTTGTTAACATTTTATTGACCATAGGTAAAGTAAAAAAATAGCCTCAATAAAGCGAGACTGTATAAATATATAAACTTTAAAAATATATTCTTTTTGTTAAAGAGGTTATTAACATTTTATAACCCTGAGTAAAGGAAAAAAAAGTCTTCATAAATCAACAATATATAAATACGTAAATATTAAAAGTATATTTTTATTGTTAAAGAGATTATCTTAAGTCCCTCGTTGTGACACAATTGAATAATCTAATTGATTGAATTAATTCTTAACATTAAGATTCAAAGACCAACTAATAAAAATTCAAATGAAAAAATGTAAAGAAAAAAATTATGATGTTGCTTGAGAAAAGCCACAATTCGCAGATGCCTTGGATGACTTTGGAAACTATTGCCTGCTTCCTTTTTTAAGCAGTGAAGTTCTTTAATCTGCAAATTATCGAAAAATTAGCACATTTCAATCCTCAGGGTGACAAGCCAATAAAACTATATATTGTTTACATGTAGTTACTCAAAAACCCAATTAACGCTGAAGAAGGTAATATGTAGCAGTAGTCATAATTATTTTCTATAAACAAGTGAATTTAATTTTAATTTTGTAAATTAACAATTAATTAGAATGTAAATATAAAAATGTTATTATCTAAATACAATGAATTTATTTCAACTATTATTATTACGTGTTTAATAAATCATTATATTTCTTTTTAATATGATTTTAAAAATTACGTTTATTAAGTTTATAATATAATTTTTTTAAAATTTTAATGTTTTTATAAATTATGTACAAAACTCTTAATTGATGTAGTTATTATAATTTTAGTTATTGTTCAATTGTTTTACTTGTATAATTGTATAAATATTATTGACTTTTCATATTATATCTATTATTAAATAATCATTGTAAGATTTTATATTTTTATTACACATATTAAAGAAATTAATTAATATCATTATTACTCTTATCACATTTAAACTTTTTTATTTTATTTTTCATATTTACACAATATAAACATTATGCATATATATAGTTATATTAATCTTAAAATTAATTAATCACTTTATTAATCCTAATGTATCAATTCCAAAAGAATATATAAGTAATTGAGTTATAAAAACAAATACGCATGGTATATTATATTGAAAATAACTATTGTTTTATTAAAATAGAACACATTTTATAAATACTTTTATATGTTTTTATAAATTATTATTTTTACTATTTTTGAAGTTCTTTTACTTTTTTTCTAAAATTATTATATTCTAATTAATCTAAATTTATATTCATAATTTTTCTCCTTTTTAAATTCTAATATTAGAAGTTTTATTCCTAAGTCACTCTAATTAAAAGTTCGTTAAGAGTAATTCCTTACTCGAAACTTTGATATAAGTTTTACTTTATCCTTCTCGTCCTTAGAGTGTTATAAGCATACCATATTTCATAAAATTTATACAATTATCTTTTTTTAATATGTATATTATGTCACAACTTTAAATTATAACAGCATATAAATATGATATAATAAATTTATTAATTTATCGAATATTAAATTACAAAATATTTATATCTTTTTATTTAACCACTTAATATTTCATTTGAATAAAACTATAAGTCATTAAATGAAAGCGTAACATCATTAACTTGATAATGTTTTAAGTAATATGTTAGGTATAATGAGCTAAATATTAACACAATTTGTGTTAAAAATCATTAAGTTATGTTTAGATTGAAGGGTGCTACATACATTTGCATATCATTAATGAGAAAATACATTTTAAAATTAAAATCTTGAGATGTATTTATTGGTATGACTAATTAAGAATTTTAATTCCGTCAATTAGAAATTTGTATGAAAACTCATTAAGTTAATAGTTATAGTTAAGATTTTCAATTCAATTAATTACAAATTTTAATTTTACTTAAATAATTTTTAATTATTATAGGAGATAATTAATAAACCAAATTCATTAACTATATAAAATTTTGTTGTACACGAATGATTATCGAAATCATTTAACAAGAAATGATACAATTTATAAAATTAAGATAATATCATTAAGGAAATATTGGAGAGTGGAGACTGAGAGCACATCATTTAATTGACTAATTGTATTTGTTGGTAAGATCGTCAACAATTTGGATCCAATCATTTGTATGTGCAAACATTGTATTTAGCAATATAATATTAAAATAAAAAGAATATTAAGTAATGTAATATTAAATAAAAATAAATTAAAAATACCTTCATCTTCATCTATTTGATCAAAATAACCTTCAATTGGTTGATTAATTTCACTAGTCCTCTTCGTGTTAATACTTGTCACTGTAGGAAAATAAAAAACACAAAATTAGGTAAGATAATATAAAGATAGATAAAATAAATATATTAAACAGAAAAGAATTTACCATCAATATCTTTATTCTTTCACTAACTTTGAGCACACATAAGGGCTTCCACAATGAGAAAATGAAGTCGACCATGATGAGAAGTAATGACTCGACCATTAGTACTAAATGCAGACTCTAAAGCAATGGTAGATGATAGAATAGCTAATAAGTCCTATGCAATGACTTGCAAGATCGGATAATTATGGGCAGACATCTTCCTCCATGACAATATATCGAACGACTCACCTTTAGTTTTAGGAACACAATTTCCCAAAAAATATTTATCTATCCATTTTATTGTAAGAAATCCTAACCCTTTTCTCTTTCAAAAAATTTGAAAAAGAATTTTTCAATAATGGGTCAGAAGAAAAGGTCAAATTTGAAAACAAAGTCAGAGTTGAACTGCGTGCAGCATTACGAAGATCCTGATCATGAGTTTGTTGTATTCTCACTTCATAATCATTAAACAATTGATACCATAATTGTTTCATGGTATATAGACACTCTTGAGCTTCACCAGTGTACAATGCATTATAAATATATTCAACCCCGTCCATTTTATATCTCGGGTCCAACATATGTAACATTGCAACAATATCTCCAACCTTAGACCAATAAGAATTAAACTTCTCCGTCATCCGCTATGCCATATTTCGAATCACTACATCATAGTCAAACATTCACAATGATAAAATATGCTTCACGTTGGACATAGTGCTAAAGATATAGTGCGAAGTTGGATATTTTGTTCCTAATTTGAAAAACCAAATGAGTCAGATGGCAGTGAGGCTCAATCGCCTAGAATTGCAAAGTGGAGGAAAATTATCATCCCAACTCGAGGTAAACCCAAAGATTGTCAGTGTTATAACCTTGAGGGGTGGAAAGGAGATTGAGGGTCCTAAGAGAACCCCTTCAAGGATTGCTATCGAGGAAAAGATTGAGAAGGAATTGGAAAAGGAAGAAAATCTATCATCGAGTATGAAGGTAAATTTTGAAAGTCCCAATATTATTAAAACTAACCCTCCACCTTTTCTGAGCAGATTGACAAGACCAAACAAAGAGTAGACGGACAAAGAGATATCGGAGACTTTCTAAAAGGTAGAAGTCAATATATCTTTGCTCGAGACAATCAAGCAAGTACCAAGGCACACTAAATTTCTTAAAGAACTGTGTACACATAAGAGAAAACTGAGGGCTGATGAGAAAGTGATGATGAGTGAGAATGTGTCGGTGGTATTCAGAAAGAAGACGCCTCCAAAATGTGAGAATCCAGGTATGTTTACCATTCCTTGCAAAATTAGTAATACTATGACCAATAGAGCTATGTTTTATTTGGGTGCTTCTATTAACGCGATGTCTTATACAATTTATGCTTCTTTAAATTTGGGTCCATTGAAAGAAATGAGTGTAATCATACAACTAGCTGACCACACTAATGCTTATCGTGATGGTATGGTTGAGGATGTTTTGGTGTAGGTAAATTAGTTACTATTTCTTGTAGATTTCTATGTTGTGGATATGAATGATGACACCTCATGTAATCCAATTCCTATCTTGTTGGAGAGATCGTGCCTTAATATGGCTCAAACTAAGATAGATGTTCATGAGGTCACATTCACAATGGAATTTAATGGGGATGTGATTCATGTCAATATTTTTGATACCATGAAACTTCCTCTTAATGATCATTGTGTTTTTTTTCTATTGATGTGATTGATCCTTTGGCGCAAGAAATGTTTAAATAAAGTTGCAAGGAACATTTGGAAACGGTTTTAATCGAGGATATGGAAGTAGAAGCCAACACTGATGTTGAGATGGGAGAAGAGCTTATGGAAATGCTAGCCATCTTGGACTCATTGGAAAGCTCTTTAAAAAGGTATGATTTGGCTTCTATAGACTTCCTAAAGCTCCCCATAAGTTGTTACCTTCTAATATGCAGGCACCATCATAGGAATTGAAGTCACTTCCTACACATGAAGTATGCCTATTCGGGAGATAAGCAGACTCTCCCCATTATCATTTTTGGTGGAGTTAACTTCAAGTCAAGAGGAGAGGCTGGTTCGAATGTTGAGATAGCATAAGAAGGCCATTGGGTGGACCATCATAGATATCCAAAGGATAAGCCCTTCCATATGCATGTATTGCATTTTGTTAGAGGAGGATGTAAAATCCACAAGGCAAACTCAGTATAGGTTGAATCCTCCAATGATGGAAGTTTTGAAAAAGGAGGTGTTGAAGCTTCTTGATGCTAGGGTTAACTACCCAATTTTCAACAGTAAGTGGGTAAGTCCTATCCAGGTGGTTTCAAAGAAGCTTGGAGTCACTGTTGTGACAAATCAAGAAGGTGAGTTGGTTCCCACCCGAGTGCAAACCAGGTGGCGAGTATGTATTGATTGTAGAAAGTTAAATTTTACTACTCGTAAAGACCACTTTCCCCTATCTTTTATTGATCAGATGCTTGAGAGATTAGCTGGTTATGATTACTATTGCTTTTTAAATGGCTTTTCAAATTAACTTCAGATCTCGATCGAACCGAAAGATCAGGAGAAGACCATATTTACATGCCCATTCGGTATGTTTGCCTACCAAAGGATGCCATTTGGATTATGTAACACACCTGCCACATTTCAAAGGTGTACAGTAAGCAGTTTTTTCGAATATATTGAGAAGATTATCAAGGTATTCATAGATGATTTTAGTATGTATGGATCTTCTTTTGATGAATGTCTTGAGAATCTTGCCATTATATTGGAACAATGAATAGAAACTAATTTTGTGTTGAAATGGGAAAAAATGTCAGTTTATGGTGGATCAAGGTATAGTTTTAGGTCATATGATATCTACTAAGGGTATTAAAGTAGACAAGTCCAAAGTTGATCTTATTTTTTCTTTATTTTGCCCCTTTATTATAAGGGAATTGCGTTCTTTTATTGGGCATGCAAGTTTTTATCGAAGGTTCATTAAGGAGTTTTCGAAGATAGTTGCACCACTATGCAAGCTTCTTCAATAAGATGTCTCCTTTGAGTTCGACAAGAAGTGCAAAGAAGCATTTAACAAACTTAAGGAGCTTCTGATATCCCCACCAGTGATTCAATCACCAGATTGGAACCTCCCCTTTGAGATCATGTGTGATGCAAGTGATTATGCAATGGGGGTGGTTCTAGGACAAAGAGTGGAAAAAGTTTTGGATGCCATTTACTATACTTCAAAGATTCTAAACCCAACACAATTGAATTATTCCACTACTGAAAAAGAATTGTTATCTATAGTTTTTGCTTTGAAAAATTTTTGATCATATTTGCTTGGTGCTAAAATGATTGTTTATTCTAACCATACAGCTTTACGATGCTTGCTCACAAAGAAAGAAGCAAAACCGAGGCTGATCAGATGGATTTTCCTCCTTTAAGAATTCGACTTGGAGATTAGAGATAAGAAAGGGGTAGAAAACGTGGTAGCGAACCATCTTAAAATTTTGATAAAGGAAGAAGATGATATCTCTCTACGAGAAACCTTTCTAGATGAGCAATTATTTTTTGCCAATGCGACACCACCATGGTTTACAGACATTGTCAATTTTTTAGTTACTAACAAATTACCTGTTGATTTGCCGAAGGTTCATAAGGATAAGTTATGGAGTGAAGCAAAATATTACGTATGGTATGACCCGTATCTTTGGAGGCACTGCACATTTTAAGTTATCTGGAGGTGTGTACCAGAAAATGAATCATCATCAATTTTATCCTTCTGCCATTCATATGTTGTGGAGGACATTTTGGAGTGAAAAGGACAGCTCCTAAAGTTATAGAGAGTGGCTTCAATTGGCCAAAATTGTTCAGAGATGCATATACCTTCTATAAATCTTGTGATAGATGCCAACGGTCAGGTAACTTGTCCCTTAAAGATCAATTGTCACAAACTCCTTTGCTTTTTTGTGAAAATTTTGACATTTGGGGTATTAATTTTATTGGACCTTTCCCTTCGTCTTTTAGGTTTACTTATATATTGCTTACGATTAATTATGTTTTTAAATGGGTGGAAGAAAAAGCCACTAGGACTAACGATGAAAGGGTTATTGCAGATTTTGTTAAGGCTAACATTCTTTCTAGGCTCGGGACACCGAAAGCCATCGTTAGCTACAGAGGAACTCCCTTCTGCAATAGTGTGGTAGAAGCAATGTTTAGAAAATATCACATTACGTACAAAGTTTCTATTGCTTACAATCTCCAAACAAAAGGTCAAGCTGAAGTCTCAAATCTAGAAATCAAGTTAATCTTGGAGAAAACTATGCAGCCCAATAAGAAAGATTGGAGTGTAAAACTAAAAGATGTACTATGGGCCTCCAAGATGGCTTATAAAACATCAATTGGGATGTCGTTGTATAGGCTAGTGATTGAAGCCATGTCATCTTTCGGTGGAATTAAAACATAAGGCATATTAGGCCATCAAAAGATGCAACACGAACTTGGATGATGCAGGAGTGCATAAGAAGTCGCAGCTTCAAGAGTTGGAAGAGATGAGGAATGAGTCATATCAAA
The DNA here is from genome assembly GCA_027123465.1 of Erythroxylum coca. Classification (NCBI taxonomy): domain Eukaryota; kingdom Viridiplantae; phylum Streptophyta; class Magnoliopsida; order Malpighiales; family Erythroxylaceae; genus Erythroxylum; species Erythroxylum coca. Next base: position 27,465,880 of record JAJMLV010000006.1, read on the forward strand.
ATGTATTGATATATAAGGAGAGGAAGAAAGCTTTTCACGATAAGATGATTTTGAGGAAAAGCTTATCGTTGGGCCAGAAAGTGTTACCAGATCATTCCAAACTCATACTCTTTCTAGGTAAGTTGTGTTCCCATTAGGTTGGTCCGTTTGTTATCACACGTGCCTTTTTTGGGTGCAGTGGAGATACGAAGCTTTAAAACTAACAAGACGTTCAAAGTGAATGGTCATTGCTTAAAGACGTATTATGAGGGCTTCTAAATGGAGGATTTAGAGGTGTTGATGCTAGAGGATGTGACTGGTATCACTAATACACGCTACTGGAGGTCGAGCCAATAATGTCAAACAAAGGCACTACTTGGAAGGCAACCCAAGGGAGTTAATTTCTATCTTTTACATTTTCACTTTTGCTATTTTTGTTAACTGCTCCATTTCTTGCATTTGATTTTACATTGAGGACAATGTAAGTTTTAAAGGTAGGGGTGGGGTATATTAGTTTTTATGCATATTTTTAGCTTAATTTTAATGTTTTGACCAAGGATGGCCAAAAGCTAAGTGTGGGAGAAATTGATAGTGCTTAATTGATTATGAAATTATTCAATAACACTTAGTGATTATTGATATGAAATTGCTTAAGATACTCATTTCGACTTATATATGATTTTAGGCACAATTTAGAAGTAAAGAACTTGAAGTGAGTCGAAAGCATGACATTTAGGTCATTTTTCGAAGATTAATTTTCACTTGTTTTCTTGGAGTAAGAAGAAGAAAATTAAAAAATAAGAAGAAGACAAGAAAAATCAAAGCACAAAATGTAAAGAACGTGAGTTGCATGATTATGCATGTAATTTATGTTAATTTAATGGCAATGCAATAAGCTAATTAATGGACAATGTATAGGGGAACGTCAATAGAGCTAAGGTGCAGCAGTGGAGCATGAAATGCAGTAGTATGAAGGGAAGATACTGCTAGGAAGAAGCAAAACACAGAGCATAAGGTGGATTAAAACAAGAAGCAAAACAACAAAGTAGTGTAGATCACTTGGATAAAACGTAGACGATGTCTGTCTCTGCATTTCATGCAGACGTCTTGTAGGAACGTATACACATTTCACACAGATGACGTCTGTGAAACGCATACGTGGAAGACTTCAATATACGTTTTGCTTAAAACACATAGTAGGTTTTAAAAAGTGAGACGTGTACAGTAAGAGGGACCTACATTGTTAATTTGTCAAATCAGTGATCAGTAGAGAGAAGCTTGCAACAGAAAAGAGAAGGAGAGGCACTATAGCGGTTTTGGTTGGGGCCAATTTTCATGGTGCTGAAACATTTTCTTAAAAGACCCATGGAGGGTTAAACGTCTTGATGCCAGTTCGGAGGTGAAATTAACGCCGATGAACCAGGTTAAGTGTATTTCACCAATTTTGTTGTTTCTTTCTCTCATTAGAAATTAATTGTGTTATCCTATGTTAATTGATTTAGGTTTTCTGTATGGATAATCGGATTTTCATTATTGTTCAGTTATTTGTGTATAAACCCATTGGGCATTATGAAAAGATGATTTTAATGCATTCATTAAATTGTTTAATTGCAAACTCATTGCTAGAATTTCGATATAATAAATTCATGTGTAGCGACTAATGATTCATAATCATTAGGAATAACATGATATAGGTTAAATGACGCATCATATGTGATTGTTGCCTTAATTAATCGATTTCCTAATGCGTAGTGCTACTAACTAATTAAATCTAGAGATCGTATCCTAGGTTATTCGGTAGCTAGGTTTAATTAACAATCGTATCTTGATTAAACATTACCTAAGGGAAAACTTGGGTTAATTATTAATCGACGATTGATAGTTGCTAGAAAAGGTTTGAGAATAACAAATCAATGAAATATGTTTAATTAAGATATAGGCCAAGATTGAATCAAAGAACCGGGTCTCCACCGAATTCTCAATTTTTATCATTTTTTGCATATTTTTTATATTTTGTTTACATTACATTAGTTTTATTTTATTTTCTTATCTCAAAATTTAAAACCCCCTAAACCTAAACACTGATTAATTTTATTTCAACAACTTTATACACACTCTCTATACGATCGATCTAGACTTACCACTGCTATATTAGTAGTCTAACTATTTTATTTTGAGTAACGTTACGATGCGTTGTCAAGGCTCTTATTTTCATATTTGTCATTCCTTATTTTTGAACATACATAATTCTTTTTTTAGGAAAATGAATTTATTTAAAATTTGAAATCTTGTCGTGCTTCCCTATGAAATGAAAGGAATGTTGAAGCTGAAAAAAACTATGTTGGATCTTTCTTAAAACATAATCTAAAACTAGATCTTTTTTATCTAAAGAAATCTAAAGATTACTGTAGAAAAGTGGTTTGGTAATTAAGCCTTCTTGAATACATTTTTTCTCTTTCATCTATTTTAAAAAACCTCTTTAAGGATCTACTAAGAGAATATAGGAGAAATGCTATTAGAAACTTGTTCTTTTTCTTTTTTCACAAATAGGAATTTCGTATCAAACCAATGACCATATCCATGATCCACACATTATTCTAAAATAACCCCAATCTTTTCTAGGTTTCTTTAATGACTGTTGTTTGAGTCGCACAATCAATGTGTCACCATAAAAAAATTATGAGGTTGTCCTTTTTATTCTTTTTGGCCCTTTAACTGAAATATAAGATTTATCGGGTTAAAGAAGCAAACCTTCCCACCATTAAATTAAGTATGGTAAAAAAAAAACATCCAAATGATCCCTCACTAAGAAGATTTTTAATGTTGAAGCTACTAACAGTTACTACTGAGTATCAAGTGACATTGATAGGAATCAGAATAGATTTTTCCATAATAACAGGCTTTTTAGGAAAATCATCCTTATCAAATGATTTATGTTGATCATTGAATGAGGTCTAAGATTTATCAAGGAAAATATTTGGTACATGCTTACTAGAGTGTTCATGGGCAATGATAATAGCATAGTTATGATGTTTGGAGGATGATACTTAAATTGTGTAGCTCAAAAAATAGTCATTGAAGAGATTTGAAGAAAATTAGGGGTATTTACAAAAACTGGGTAGGTCAGGGATATACGTTATTGATCACGGGTCATGTTCATGGACTATATAGGTCAGTACATGTTGGTGTTCATATGTTTACAAAATTTTCATGTGGATGATTAGATGTCTGACTATGTTAGCCACATCAATAACAAACTAATAAAACTGACTTTTTGACTTAAGTCATAAAGGTCTTGGAATGTTGGTCACTTCAATGAAAACTTATAAGGTTTAGCACTACAATGAAAAAAATCTAAAAGAGTTTGACACTATGGAATATGTTATCTCTTTTTGAATAATATGTTAATTAGAAGATTTTTTCGTAATGATTTGTTGGATCATAGCAAGATTCTTAATGACCTTTGGCTCCTTCTGAAAGATTTTAATATTCATATTTTTCATCTAAAACACAAGAGCGTCATTTGAAATGGTTGTAAGAAATGAAAGATCGTGGGAATTTCCTGATAGAACTCAAAACTACCCCTACTTCACATGGTGCAAAAAAAAAATATGGTTGGAATTTAATATGGAGGAAGCTCAACAGAGTGCTTGTAAATCTTGATTGGTTACATTCTCAAGCCACATAAAAGGTATTTGACTCACTTTAGATTCAACAATTATTTAGATAGACATGAAGGGTTTGAATATATTCTTGCCAATTATTGGAATCACAAATTAACGGGCCTACTCAATTCAAATGCTACACAAAACCTAGACCAATCAAAAGTAATATGCAATCCTAGAAAAAATTAGGATATGGAAATACGAAGATTTAAGTTTTGACCATAAAGGATACTTTAAAAGTTGCCAACAAGATCTAGATAAGGATTTAGACATTCTAACTCTCTAAGCACACAAAAAAAGTCCAATTTTTATACCTATGTATCTATAATCCACTATCATTTCTCTCTCACAAGGAAAAGTCATAATCTTTTAAATCAAGGAGAGGGATGTTAATACCAATTACTTCCATAAAATGATGATGACATGGAAAGACTTCGATTCTATTACCAGTATCAAAGATACATTAGGTTTCATTATCTCTAACTTGAAATTACTAAGTTATTTTCTCACAATAACTAAAAAGTCTTGCTAGGTGCTAGAATAACTACTTAAACTGGTAATCTAGATCTTATACGCTTGTCCTCAAGTGGGAAATGAACTTAGGATTATGATTTTATCTCCAGTTACGGTTAAAGATGTAAGAAATGTTACCTTTAACCCTAATCAGGACAAAGCTTCAGGTTCAGATGGATTGAATGGAAATTTTTTTAAAAGAAATTATGGCATCATGGCATGTATTGGTTCTCATGTCTTAAATGTTATTCTAGATTCTTTACTAGACTAGTAGCTACTTAATCCCCAAATGTTTCAATCCTTCTACTTTCAATGCTTAAAGTCTAATATCGAGTTGTAACTTTTTCTATAAAATCATTACTAAGTTGTTAACAAACAGATAGAAGAAAACACTCAGCTTTAACATTAGAAACTCACGTAATACCTTCATATATGGAAAAAAAATAGTAAACATTAATTGAATTATGTGACTTTCGCTCAAAATAACAAGTTTATATGATTTCACTCAATATTTTCTCTTATGTCTTTCCAATTTTGAATCTGTTTCGGGATTTGCTTTTGCTGTTAACAGAGATTAAAAGGTAATCCTCATCTGTCTCAGGAACTGCACATAAATTTTGAATGTCGTCTTGGCACCTAACCTTTAGAATACTTATTGTGACTTTTCTTAATTACCAAGAGACTTATATTGATTGTACGTCACTTATTCCATATGTTCTTGAGAAAATAGATACTTGGGCAACGAAGAGTCTCTCGTATGCAGGTACATAAACTCTCATCCAACCAGTCATTAATTCACCATAAGTATTATGGGCTAGTCTAGTCATCTTCTTACTCCAGTTTTCACCATAAGATTGATCAAAAGATCATTGAAAAACTTCTTCTGGAATGAGAATAAAGGTAACTCGGAAGGCAATTGGGAAAATTCTCTATTTTTCTACCGAATCCTAACTATTAGTGATTCTCCACTATGTGGACTGTGAGGTGGATAGGAATGTGTAAAAAAAAGAGTGTAGGGATTAAGAGATCATTTACAAAATTCTTTATTTTAATTTGGAATGAGAATAAAGGTAAATCGGATGGAGGTAAAATCAAACGGGAAAATTCTTTATTTTTTCAAAGAATCCTAACTATTACAGTTATTCTCCACTGTGTGGATTGTGAGGAGGAGATGACTGTATAGAAGAAAGATTCAAACCTTACACCTCGCTAAACGCATTTAAGCAATCTTTGTCGATTAAATGCGTGCATACTGAACATTTCAATAACAAATGATTCTGGCAAACTACCCTGGTAATTCAGTGATCTGGACTTGGAAACTACTTCCTTTGATTGTCTATTGGGAACTACTCTTACGGTTGAGCTATTCAGCATATATAATAGGAATTCTCTTATCTTCTAATAGCAATTGATTAATACCCTGAGCTGGCTCGAAAATTTATGTTTCTATAAATGGTGATGCCTTCTTTTACAAACTCTTGTTTAATTGCTTGATTTAATTAATCTGGTTTGATTAGAAGTGAAGATGCTCTATCATCTTCACTTCTCCTTGAGGCATATTATTAGAATGCCAAGGAAATCTGTTTGATCAAGAAGGTTATGATCGATTATCTTAGACCTTTCAAATAAATTGAGAGAATCAACAGGATTCAAGAGAAAAAACTGGAAATGAAGACATTGTATATCAATCATCTGTAACTGTTTAAGAAAATAAATACTAATGACAAGAAATGATGTGATCTCCTTGTTTTCGCATTGACGTCACTAAGAGTTCGTCACCCAAAATTCGCTCTCCGACTGAATGTGCGTTAACAATACCTTTCCCTCACATTCACTATCCCACGTACATATATATTATATATATATAAGAGCCATGAACACATGAGCACAACACGTTTACACTTTTATATAAATATGCAGAGTGAGGAAGAAAAGAGATTCAAGGAGAAGCGGCAAGATGGTGATGAATGGGGAGGAGCAGTCATTCAGTAATGCCCCAAGAGAAAAAGTATTAATGGTGTTCAAAGAAAAGGATGGAAGTTTATTTCCAACGGAAAGAGTGTCAGTGAAGAAGAAGATTTTTGATAAGGCTGTTGAAATTTTTAGAAAGTGCAAGGTTCCTAAGCTCAGATGCTATAAGGTAAAATCTTGGAAGCATGATAATGCATAAATAGTCTTTACTCAGTGGTCGATTGATGTATTATCAATACGATTAAAGTGTGTGTCAAAGTATTTTATAGAAAGAGAATTGTTATATATAAGTTACTAAACAATAAATCTTCCTTAATTAATTACTCTCCCATGTATCATATGAAACTGATTAAGGTTGTCACCAAGGGTGTCCCTTTTACCTTGTTCGTATACAATGTTGATCGGATCAATTTATATGGGCATTAGAAGTACCTTTTCAAGAGGACAGTATATATGCTAAGGTAGGTGGGAGGACGTGCCAATCATCAAACGTAACATTAAAATCCAGTTTGATTTTGGACATTGTTTAGGTTCTGAATCAAATGAATAATTTGTTCTGAGGTTTTAAATTGCAAATTATGGAGTTTACAAATTATTATAAGAACTATACTTAGCATAATTACAATTGCGTAACTAAACTGAAAACAAGATTTGTTCCCTAAGTGAACTATAGAATCCTATATACATATACACACTATAGAATCCTATATATATATACGTACTATGAAGGCAATGAACTTTGTTAGCGACCCACACATCGTCTGTCCACGATTGGTCAGGGCTATTATTAGACAACCTCAACTAAAATATCATCAACTGTAGATTTGGCTACTATATTTAAACAAATTCGTCAATGGCGCCTGAAGCATCTCCGTTACCAAATTACGACAAAACCCAAATCTAGCGTACACCATGGCCGAAGTCAGAATCCGAGGATAAAGTAACAACGGTAAAGGCGGAAAAAAAAAACGAATGATGGCAGCCAATATTATGACAAAGGAAGGATGTCTCTTAAATGTTTTTTTTTTTTTGAGAAAGTAAAATTTGTAAATATATTATGTACAATGAAGGTAAGTTACAAAAGGATCACACTTTGGAAAGCACCTCTCCAAAGACACTTCAGCTTACTTAATTGCTAGCAAAATGAAATTACAATATTGAGTTGGAAAACAAAGTTTCTAAATTCTCCATGAAGACACTAGTGTGCTGTTGCATTTTCTTGCAAATTGATTAGTGATAAATTGGTCCCTTATGCTTGCAATTGTTAAGGCTATCATAGTGCTTAATTCTTCTCCTTACCTGTGAATCCTTTGGAATTTCTTTCTTTCCATATCTCCTACAAATAGGTATCCATTGCCACCAAATATGTTTTCTTATCCTCCTTAGGTCTTGGATTCGCTAGTATCTATTGGAAAATGTCAACTAAACTAGCATAGTTGATATCCCAGTATCATAGTTCAATGATCCTCTTTATAATTCGCTTGGAGATTCTACACTGGAAAAATAGATGATCTCTAATTTCATCCTCTAACTTACATAAAACACGGGTTTTGGGTAAGGATAAATATCTTAGTCTATCCATTAAGTTGAGCTTGTTTAACGTTGATAACCATAACAGAAAACTAACACTTTACTTAAGGAATTTATTGCCTTAATAACCCTGTGTTATTCAAAAGTTGCTAAAAAAATCTTGACATATAAAAATTAGCAA
>JAJMLV010000006.1:27774727-27797438 GCA_027123465.1 Erythroxylum coca
ACACTACACTCTTTACTAAAACACACAAGCATGATATTTTGATTGTTCAAATTTATGTTGAAATGACATTAATTTTGGTGCCACTAATAGGAGTATATGGAAAGATTCGTCCAAACGTATAAGTAGGAAATTAAAAAAGAATGATCGGAGAGTTTAGCTTCTTTCTTGAACTCCAAAGCAAGTAAAAAAAAGGAAGGTAGTAAATTAAGCAAAGAACCCTAAAAAATTACTCAAATGCTTCATAATAGATTAAGCTAAACCATAAAGGACATCTATGAGCATCACAACAAAATTGAATAAAAATGAAGAGGGAAAGCTAGTTGATGTCAAGCTCTGTTGAGATATGATTGATAGTTTGCTTTATCTTACCATAAGTAGGCCAATTATAATGTTTAGCATATGCTTATATGCTAGACTTTAATCCACTCTTAAATAATCCCACCTTTTAGTCATTAAGTTCATTCTTAGATATTTATGTGGTATTATGTCATTAAGACTTTGGTATGCTAGGCATACTTTTGTTAAATTAATTGGTTATTCAAATGCGAATTATGCCAGTAGTCTTTTGGATAGAAATAATACATATGATACTTGGTAATTCCTAAGACATGTATTAGTCTTATAGTTTAGTAAGAAATAAATTTGGGTTGCCTTATCAATTGTGTAAGTCAAATATATGGCAATTAGTGATTGTTGTGCACAAATCCTATGGCATAAACAACAACTTAGAGACTATGGAGTGGACCTTACTAAGATACCTATTAAGTGTCATAATACTGGTGCTATTTATCTTATAAAAAACCTCATTCAACACTTTAGAAGCAAGCACATAGAAATTAAATACCATTTTATTAGAAATCATTTAAAAAAAGGGATATTAAGTTAGAATTCATGGATACACAACATTTTTACTAAAACAATGAGTGAGAATAGATTTTGCAAAATTAAAAGAGAATTAGGGATGATTGTTGGAACTTGTTTTGGTAAATGACTCTATTGTTGTTTTTATTTACCTTGATTGATTTTTCATGATTTATTATGTGGTTTAATGTTTAAATTTAAGTTTTAAGGTTGATTTTAGAGTTAACAAGACATACAGGTCAACTAATACCTTAGTGTGGTCAACTAGTGTTCTCAAACATCCATTGCTTTTACTCTCCAGTGAGTTAGATAGTTGTTTGATTTCTTATTTAGTCAACTATATAGTCATATATGTTTAACATTCAAACCTATATTAAAGTTCCTAAAAACCCTTAAAATCATTTGTTTATCAATCCCATCACACACAAAAATATACATAAAGAAAAATAGAAAAATCCAACCAAAAATGGGGTGAGAACATGAAAAGTAAAGAGAACTTAATAAATTCAGAGAGTATCAATGAAATAACCCATTGACAAAATTCAGATATCTAGAACTTTAATTCAAACACATCATATATTAATTCATTAGTAAACCCAACTTTAAGAATGTAACAACCAAACACAACCAATAAGAAAATGCAATGATGGTAGAGATAAACAATACTTAAATTTTAAAGCTAATAATTTAGATTACCAATACATAAAATTTAGATTAACAATACTTAAAATTTAAAGGCATAAACTGAAGTTCAATCCATAAACAAGTTTCGGTTGGTACAGGCCATTTACATTAAAAATGTAGCAAGTTCAAACGAGAGGTTCAAACTAAAAACAAATACCCAAATTAAACCAAATATACAAAAACTTCGTAAATGACAAAATCCACTTACCCCAACCGATAAGTAGAAGTTGTCACTGAAGCACGTGAAGAAAGAAGATGACAGAGCTAAAGCGAGATGACGACGAAAGAAGATAACCAAAACAAAGAAACGAAGACAATGACAATCAAAGTAGTACACAAAACACAATAATAAACAAAACTTAACGATGTCGTAAAAACTATCAAAGAATAAAATGTTATCTCAACCGATGATTAAAGGAAGACGACCACGTGACATACAATGGGTGAGCGACAACAAGGAGTAAAGGACGAACGACGACAATGACCACGATGATGAGCGACGGCGAGGAGAAAATGAGGGGGGAAGGTTCTGGATGGGTTTAACCCTGAACGAATCGTTTTCAATTTATTTAAAACAATTAAGCTGAAGCTAACGACGGAGTGGGTAGACCTTCAAAAAATCACCAACGGAATATATTATCGTTGGCAAATCCCGACGCTTGATTATTGAACTAAGCATTTCTGCGTAAATTTATCCACATAGCGGTTATACCATTAGAAATTCACTGATGGAACATAGATCTGTCAGTAAACCCCTGACACTAGTTTATTGCGGCAAGCGTTCCAACCTAATTTACCAACGAGTATGACTTTTTTGTCGCTATATTCCATCAGAAAGTTTTTTCGGAATATTTTCTCTCCACCTTTACCAATTGAAATTTTGTCCATCACAAAATGGAATTTTTCGCGACAGTATTACTAGAGGATATTAATTTTCCGTCTCTAACTAGCTACGGTATTTATTCTGTCGGTAATTTATGATTTTCTTGTAGAGTGATCAAAAGAATTAGAAGGTATCATGATCAACTATAGATCGAACAGTGACCCCTCCAGCTTTCTTTCAAGTATAGGACATTTCTATTGACCAATGAATAGATCATGACCGAAAACTTTTTGATGAATCTCAAACTTACAGATTTATGGTCTGACTACATCCACTAAAATGGCATATGATCAGAAGAGATGATTGAAGTTTCCATAGCAGGTTTATTCATATGAATCAGATCAACATGATCTATATGATTTTTATTTTGTGTTTTTGTAACAAGTACAAACCTCCATCACCTTTCAAATCCGACCTCTTCATGTTTCAATCTTTTGTCCAAGATACTAGATTTTATATATATCATCATGCAGGGTTGATGATGATCAAATGACTATATAGTATCTACTCAAATCAACTTTACAATGGGTAGGAAAGTCGAAAATCCCGACAAGATATCAGTTTTGAAGCAATTCGCACATGCAAACATCATGGTGAGGCTGCTTTACAACCTGTGAGCTTTCTTACTAAGTTAAATGTATATGCCAGCGTTCTCGATCCATGAAAATAGAACTACACCTTCCCGTCTGATGATGGTCGATATTTATCTACTTTGATCGTCATCGTCGAAGACGATTTAGACACAGAATTGGTACCTTTGGAGGGAGATGAAGTTGGGGTAGGGAGCTTCTTAGGAAGCATCTGTTCCCAATGCCCTTTATACAATCCTGATGAATCTGAAAGAACAATGAAAGCTAAAAGAATCACGAGCAGGAACTTTGACCTCCAAGAAGCTAACATGTTAAGAAATGAGGAGATGCCTTGAGAAGGGCCTATCCTCGGCATTTCAAAACAGGCAGCTTTAGTTTAGAGGATCTGTGGCAGCAGACACGTTGAGTAATGTAAGGAGACAAGTTGTCTGTTTGAGGACAGGCAGACAATGTGTAATTTTGATAATAGCAAACTGTTGAGATTACTTATGGTGAAATTGTACTTATCCAAGAACACGTCATAACCCGCCATGTGTTCTCATTTTCTTTCCTGAATACAATATCCTATACCTCGTTACCGTACATATGATCAAAGATAAAGGGTTTCCACTACACAATACGGTGACATGCAAGATTGTTTAGGCCAGTTGGATGATCAATCCCTAACGAAAGATTTCATGATCAAAAAACAATTAGTTCCAAGTTCTGAAAGATGTTGAAACATCTCAAACAAATACACTTGATTCCCTCATTCATTTACGGCAAGATTACAACATGAATACTCAGCCAAACTCACAAGGATCGAGCACAAGTATTCTCTTACGCGTAAATCATGCATTCTACAATTTCACTGAGAATGGTGGTAAAATAATGACAGAGCCTAGAAAAAAGACACCAAATAGGTCACACTGAACTTGAACCCTCTTTGGTGACAGCATACACTAGCTACTAAATTTTGAAGTCTAACCACGGATGGCATTGTGTTCAAATAATAGCCGACATTATCATTTCTGTCTCGGCTGGACGCCATAAAGTCTTGTGAACACAAAGCAGCCCCTCGCCGTCTTTCGTGAAAATCATGCGGATTTCCCACTGCAGGGACTTAACAATGTTTTCTATCTCACTGATTGTTTCACCATTATCACGCACCATCAGCTTTCCTTCTGGCCTCAATATCCTATCAACTTCTGCAATTACAGCCACTAAGCTACACCTGTAGCCAGAGAAAAATTTAAAAAAAGAAATCAAACAACACAGGACTTCTTTAGACACCGAATTGGAAAGAGAGATGATAGTCGATAGCAACACCTCTTTTTTAAATCGGAGAAGAGATGGTCAGCATGAAGAAGATCATAAGTTCTGGGATAGGTATTGAATGATTGACACCAATCGTGATATATGCCAAATAAACCACGCTCGTAAATTATTGGAAGTGTGTCTGGAGAGTCAACAGGGACTACGTTCATAACCCATACTTTTAAGTCTTTCAGAGCTGCAGCGAACCTAAAACATGGACGTGTATTAGCAAATGCATTTAGGATGTGAATGATGGCCAAAGTTAGAGATAAAAGTAGGATACAAGGCTGAGCCCATGACGCTCATGAAACAACCAAACACATCTTTGACACAAAAAAGCATATTCACCCAGGGGAAACATAAGGTTCCTAATTGGATATTTTGCACGGCAAAATTGTAAAGCTATAGTTCTGCTTCCTGAAAGAATCAGACACATGTACCCTCTTGCATGAGTAAATTAAAACATTCTTAAATTTCTTACCCTCCATATACAGCTCTCATGTCCATCACATTCCTCACAAAAGACCAATTTATTCCCATCCCGTTCAGATAAGACTGGGAGACAACAGTTTTCCAATGTTTGTAGTCATTGCTGAAATCCTCTTGCGCAGCTTTACCATATACTCCAACCTGAGATTTCAGCCAATAAGGTGGTTTCTCCAACCTTAGTGGCCACATCTCAGGCCAGCGAGACCCACGCTCTGACACACCTACAGGCACTTTATGCATGCATGCATCAAGAGGCACATTCCTGAAAAAAAACAATGTTGGTGTAAAAATTATACCATCTCTGCAGTGTGCTAATGTCTTCATAAATTATGCACATGAAACTTGTGAATATTAAACTTTATACAAACACATATTTCAGGTTCAATGTCACATCAATGAGAGTGCTTGGGCCCATAAGGAAAGCCTGAACGCCCTTTCTTAAGGGAATTAATGGAGGTCTTGTTGCTAGATTTAGTCACATTACTAGAACAACCATAGATTGTCCCTATAATTATGCTTAACATGGAAAAATCAGAGTTACAAAATCAAGAACAGTTGACTGAGATGAAAGAATGTTGATAGCACAGTGAAGATTTTTCCTCTGTTCAAGATGTAGTTGAACAAATTATTAAATATGAAAATGCAAGCTTAGGTAGATAAAAACATAAGATCATTATGCTAATCCCTGAAAGTATGACCAAAACTAGTCCTCCTATTCTCAGATACATACATCTAAAGATTTAAGGCCCCGTACTGTTTGGACACTGAAAGCAGTGTGGGACCCCAATGAGTTACATGAACTTGATAAAAATTTATCACAAATAATTCTTTCTTATAAAAAAAAAAGGACATGAAAACTAATGGTCAATGACAGTCTATTCATCGAGTTAAAAGAAGTACCAGGCCGCATTGGGATCATCAGTATCACTACACAGAGGAGGCTCACGTTGTGTTCTCTTGTCATAACACTCATTGGAAGTTGGCTTCCTGTACATCGCAGCTGCCACACCATTTAGCTTGTCTTTTTTAATCACCACTAGATGCCAGCACATTGACTTTGTTAGTTCGGACATTGCTGCCATCAGTTACCACCAAGAAAAGAAAAGAAACTATGTTAAACTCTCATCCACAAACTGTGGATCTTAAAGTTTATATAAATTTGGAAAGTTATATAACTTGTTCAATGATACTTCTACCTTTCCAAATGCCAATATCTTCTGGAAGTTTCTGATATACAGGAGTTGCAGACCAGACAAAGTAACCACCTGGTCGCAACACCCGATTGAGCTCCAAAAGAAGTTTGCCACCTGAAAGAGAACCCTAAATAAACATTTGATATAGAAAACAAACTCAACTATGAGGTTACTTTCGTAGATGCAGATCACCTTCTATATGCCAAGGAACCCGACAGCGGGCACAGTGGATGACATCAAAAACTGAACTGGGAAAAGGTAGTCTCTTGGTGCCCATAACTGCTGATATGGCTGGGATTCCCCTTTCAAGAGCAAATTGAACTTGAGCTTCATGCTCATCCTTGGGAGCAAATGACATTGCAATAACATCCCTTTCAAACAGATAACCTCCAAAGCTAGCAACACCACATCCAACATCTAAAATTACACGGCTTCTTTTTCCCCAAGCAATATCTGGAAAAGACTGTTCCAGACCACAAAATTAAATTCCAATTACACATTTGTAGGAATAAGTGGTTTAGTAAAGCAAAAAAAGATGGGGTAGGGACATCTTTTATCACTAAGTGAATACACAGGTAATGGATAAAAACCTCCTAGATTGCCCACTAGTTTATGCATACAGATTAAGATGCATGACATATAATATGACAAATGAAAAAGGAACTCATATTTAAACCGTATTTACCAATATTTCTAGAGAATCCAGGAAACTAATCAAATATATATTAGTGATTATTTGAAGATTATGATTGATGAACACAAAATAAAGGATAAACCACCTACATTTTGAACAAAATCTATATAGTGAAGAGCTCCATGCTTAAACTGAGTTCCACCTCCAGGAAATGTTAAATATTCACCGGTAACTTTAACCCAATTCTGGTGCCCCTTAACCTCTGCAAGCTTTGTGTGAGGAACATTATAGTACCATATCTGTCTCAGTCATAAAAAGGACAAATTTTAGCAAAGGTAAACTAGAAGGAGGTTCCACTGGTTAATATATGAAGTTTTTACCTTTTCCCTGCTTTTAGGCCATTTAATAGAACGCCTATATCCTTTAGGTACCGGAACAAGACAAGTAGGAGCTTCTTCAGGACAGTGCCTTTCACGATGCTCATAATGCTTTGTGCTAGGAAGCCTTCTAATAGTTTGCCAATTGTCAAGACATGGGATGTAATCTGGCCCAGCAGTGGTATTGCAAAGTTTCCAACCTCGACCATATTGGTCCTTAGACATTAATGATTGCTGAGACTTCTCATTTTGAGACTCCACCGCTTGGGTTAACCACGCCCCATTTTGTGAATTGGTTTCACTAAGAAGTTCTGATTGCGCACCTGCAGGAAAAACCTTCATAGAACCCTGATCCTTCTTTTTAAGCTCAATGCTATTGTCATTTTCATTTTGTTCGACCAGACTAACATCTTTTTCTTCCTGCGCATTTTCAACATCATCTGTTGACTCCACCTTGCTATTCCCCTCATCCAACTCAGATTTACTTTCACCTGAGCTCTCCTCTGATTCCCTCCACTCATTTTTATTTGATTCTCCATCTTCTGGCTTCCCATCCCCACCACCATCTTCATCATCTACCTTTGATTCCTCTTGAGACACAGTCTTCTCATTCTGGTTTTGTTCAACCACATTCTTCAGCTGAGTCCCATTCTGAGTGCTCTCTATCGCAATATTTTCATCAATGTTATCCTTAACTGCACCCTTTGTCTCCTTTTCAGTTAAATTTTGGTCATCTTGGGCATCAGATGGGTTTACATTTTGAGGATCATACGTGCTTTCGGTTTCTGTGGTTGCATACCCCGCTAAATCACCTGAACCGTCTTCAAATTGCTTAGAGTTTCCTTCACTAACCTTTTTCATCGAAGAATTTGCAGTTTCTTGGGATGGTATGTCTGAATTCTGACTTGGAATTACAGAAGATGACATTAGCATCCAAATACCAACTATACAAAGGCCAACAAACACAACAATGGTGACTGCAGAACAGTAGTTCGTTGACTTCCTTCCATCAACACGGGAATATCTCCCCATAGCCATATCTTTCTTGGTAAAGATGTTCCCAGCTACATATACCTAGATTGGAAGGGATAGAATAAAAACAGCAAAATTTTAATGGTCCAACAACATATTTGAGCTAAGAAAGAATGATAACACGAAATCTTAATTGACTTAAAGTTGAATGAAACTGTAAACTAGCAGAATATAAAATGGAGATGAAAAAGGTCAAGATTAAGTTTCAAATAGTCTTCTCTTAGTTTCCTTTCTTCAACACAGCATCAGACAATGAGCAAGAAACCTTGATCTAAACAATAATTTCATGCCTACCGGAGTCTTTGAACATTCAAGAGCTGGCACTAAGAGGAAATAAGCCTAAAAATTTGACCAAAATTACCCAATTGACAAAATTTCTTTATTCCGATGCAGTTAAGAGAAGCAAGCAAAAGTATCCGATGATACGATATACCAAGCCATTACAGTAAGATCTTTGAAGACGCTGAACATGCACTTGAAGGAAAGTGATGCCTTTTACCCTTGCTGGTGCTAAATCAAAGAACGAAAACAAGATCCGACGACACTAACTACAGTTCTTCTAACCTAACAATGGAAAAATCGAAAGGAAAAAATAAAGCAAGTCTTTTTCCATATATGTTTAGTTAGGAGGTTAAACGCCAATTATAAAGGGGACAAATATCACCAACAATACATGCAATTGCGGTGAAGAGGAAAAAAGGAACAGGCTTTGGAACTCAATTACAAGTTCACATGTATCCAAAGGCGACAATTCTAAAACAACTAAGTCACATTCAGGACCAAACCAGCAAGAAAGAATTCATCTCCTAGCTTACAAGTAAAGACGCGGAAAGAGAAAGTCAACAGTTCCGAGTAAAGCTAAGAGCTTTCCGCAACATTAGAGCAACATGCACCGAGAACAAGATGGGAAACATATTTCGCTATAGTGGGAAAAGACAGAAGAGGATAGATCAACTAAAATGACAAGAAGAAACTGAAAATGGGAAATAAAAGATACCTTTTTCTTGCTGGAAAATATTGATTATTTGGATCTAAATATAGAAGAAAGCATACAGCTATACAAAAATATTATATGCTGGATCGATGCTTTGCAAGTGTACCGTAAAAGGCCTGAAGATAGGAGCTTCACTGGGACTTGCTTTTCAAGTGCAAGTAGTGAGCTTTATGAATAGGGAACAGAAAGTCAAGTTGAGAGGAGGAAGCGGAAGTCCAGTAGCCAAAAACAGAGCAGTGCAGTGGAGTCGTAAGCGTTGAAACTAGTTCAAGCTTCAAAAACATGTTTTCGATGATAGGAATAGTAATAATTGCGAATCATCTTAAAATATCAGCTTATCTGCCTGCATTGTATGTATTCAATATTCTTGCTTAATGGAATTACAAGTTACACTCGAATCTTTGTTATGTCCAAGATCTTAGCCATAATTAAAGCCTTTAAGCAAGCAGACAGAGAATTACTGAATTGGGCATGGGCTTGGATATAAGAAACCATACGATACGCCGACACTTTCTTTTACAGAGATTCAAACAAACAACTCATATGTAGGCCCTCAAATCCTCTGTAGGAGTAGGACAGTGGACATGGACCCAAAGCATGTTGTTTTCCGCACGTTCAACACGGAACTGACGGTGGCTCCTAAAGTCTGCTTTCTCGACGTTCCTCGTTCTCCCAGTTCTGAAGTCAGTATGTTTTTGTAGGATTTGAAAGATAAATCGTTAGATAATTTCTCTTAAACATTTATTCAATAAAAATCTGAAGAATGGATTACTGGATAAAAAATAACGGCAAATGATAATATTTCTTTGCTGACAATTTTCTTGGCCAATCTTTTTTATTTTTTGTTATAAAATAACTGTATAATTAGAGATGATATTTGAGCTTGAACTCGACCCAACCCGGCTGGTGTTCAACAAGCCCAATCAGCCTAAAACTCAACGGTTATAACAAAAATATTATTTAATAAAAATAACATCATTTTGCAAAAAACGGCGCATGGTTAATCAAGCCTCAGGCTACTCTTAAGTTCCAACAAAAATTGTCAAGCCCAGATCCAAGCCCCATGTATAACTAGTATTATTAAGTCAGTAATTTCTTACTCTTGCCAACATAGATCGTGGTTATTCTATTGCTTTTGGTCTTAGAGTCCAAATTTTGGGGCTAACATAAATTAGGATTATGGATAATGGACAAACTATTGTCTATAGTTTATCTCTAATGCCTATTAGTTATTACGTAAAGCAATTGAATATAAGTCCCATATCTTATTGGTCGACTCCACCTCTTGGGCTTCGTTTGCACCTCGACGGCAACTGTCAATTTATTGTCTTTCTGCGGACCTAGCTTTCTCTAACCCTTTCCCTTCTCACCAAAAAAAGCAAGCAATAAGAAAGATAGTAACAAAGGCGGGTCGATCACTAGTGCAAAGGAGGAAAGTTTGCCATTTACCTTTTTAGTCTTATTATTAATAATTCTCATTTTTTTTCAAAAGCAAAATCCCATTTATGGGGTCATTATAATAAAATTATAGATTGTTGGTTTAATAACAAATATGTAGTAATATAAGGAATAAGAAATTGTTTGATCTTATCTAACATATATATATATATGTGTGTGTGTGTGTGTGTGTAAATTTGATATTTGTTGGTTTAATAATCCAAGTTTTCTCTCTCATTTTTGATATGATACTAAAGTACATTAACCAAGATATTTATAGGGAGATTCTCGAGATAAAAATTTTGTATCATTTTCTATAGTCACTTCTCACCGTGACAACTTTCTATCATTTCCCATAATCATTATTTTTACTATAAAACCTTTTCAGTGTAGTTAGGTCAATAGGCACCAAACTCACTTAATTATTCAAAATTGATAATTATAGATTGTATCATATTTTAATAAGTAGTTTAGTATGTATTTAATTGTTAATTTGATTGTTTAGTTTGTGTTTAGGTTAGAATTGTATTACTTACATATTTGTTTTTAAAGAGTTTTATGGGTTAGAACACGAATTTGAGCTTCAATTTTATATTTTTGAGGTATCTTTATGTATTTACTAATATTTTAGGGCAAATATAGAATAATAGAGAAGATTTGGAGAAAACCCGGAGCCGGACTCAAGGCCACGATCGTGACAGAACCAACCAGGAGGAGCCATGATCTTGACATAAGCTAAAATTGTGGGCCACAATCGTGGCCTAAGTGACAGAAATGCAGACCAACTTGAGCTTTCGAGGGATTTTTTGAACCTTTCAGACCTGAAAAAAGCCCTAGAGTTGCCCTAAATAGAAAAGAATATAAAAGGCATTAGGATGGAACCCTAAGGGAGCCTCCACTTCTACCACATTAGGAAACACTCTAAGTGCCTGTTTGGTTCAGCTTTTGGAGACTCCAAAAGCACTTTTTTCTACCGCAAAAGCTATTTTGGAGAAAAACTGGGTGTTTGGTTGTAAACTTCAAAAATACTTTTGAAGTAGAAATAGCTTTTGAAAAAGCTAAAATACAGCTTTTCTAAAAGCTCAAATTTGGAGCTTTTCAGAAAAGCCATTATTTTAGCTTTTTCGGGTAGACCTTATTTTGCGTCACTTACGTTTATAACATTTTCAACTTCCGTCTTTTGCTTTTGACACCTCACTTTTTTTTACAAACCCACCGACTTCTCTACCCATCTTCTCAAAGGGCACAGCCATCTTATTGAGGTTTGCAGAGGAAGATAAGCAAAAAAGAGACATGAAAAAGAAAAGATCATCAACGAGCCGAATTTCCAGCCACTTAACATCTGCTTCGACCGCCTGCTCCTCCGAGAGGTTGTTTAACCTCCGTTCCAGTCACTTAGCACCATTCAGTTCACTTTCATATCAT
The DNA here is from genome assembly GCA_027123465.1 of Erythroxylum coca. Lineage (NCBI taxonomy): Eukaryota > Viridiplantae > Streptophyta > Magnoliopsida > Malpighiales > Erythroxylaceae > Erythroxylum > Erythroxylum coca. The sequence goes on from JAJMLV010000006.1 coordinate 27,786,623, forward strand.
TTTTCGTGTTCTACTTCGCGCCCTCTTCGTGCTAAACCTTCTTGTGGATCCACTAAAACTCACATCTTCCTTCCTCATTTAGTCGCTTCAATAGTACTCGTTAGAATTTCTTTCTTTAACTTCTATTTCTTAATATTTCTGCTATAGTTACTATGACCTGGTTTTGGTGTTTGAAGTTGTTAGTCCTTTAATGATTGCAAAGTACGGTGTCGTATTTCAGTTTTTTTTTGGCATTTTAATCTTTCCTTACTTGTTTTGAGTGGATTTGGTGCAACCCCATTTGGATGTTTTGCTGAAAAAATCCGTCTTTTATGTCCAGGAACAATTTGGTTCATGTTTATGGTGCTTACGAGAAGCACAATAATGCATATGAAATGTTTGAACTAATGCCACAAAGAGATATTACCTGGAAGCATTGAGCAAGTAAGAAAAGTTTTTTTAATGAGGTGGGTGAGAGTGTGGATTCTTGAACTTCTCTTATTATTAGATTGGCTGTAATCGGACATGGGAAGGAAGAATATTAGTTTTGTTAGTGAAGTAGGCTCTAGTAGTCTATTTAAATATCTTATGGAGAACTGTAAGATCACATTCACTCCCTCACTGTAGAATGCAATAGAGGTACTTATTTTTCTTGATGTACTCTGAACAACGATTGAAGATGAGTGCATTCCTTAGCTATTTTGTTAGAAATTTAAAATTATCACTTCTCTTTTTCTGTTCAACATTTAACTTTCTATTTTTCAATTTAAGCATATACCTAAAAACAATAATTGATTTTGTACTTACAGTGTTTCAACTGATTTTTGGTAAAAATAAAATGAAATTCTTTTTCAATTATGTATTTAAAATAAAATGCATAATTTATTATATATTTAACTATTTACTCAATTTGAATAATTATTTTAAAATTATAATATTATTTATTTTTTTATATGTTTTAATATTTATTTTTATATTAGTTTTATTTCGTACAAGAAAATGAAACACTCTTTAAATAATTTTCTACAAAATAGAAGTGAATTTGTCAAATAATTGTAAAATAAATGTAAGTTTAATATACTTTGAATATTATTTTTACCATAAATAATTTTATTATAAAATAAAATATAGTTAAAATTAATAAAAGTGATCTTTATTTTTATGTTACTAAACAGTTTACTGTATAAAGTTCTTTTAAAAAAGTTATTTTTTTAATTGACAGCCAAACAGTCAACTGATTTTTAAAAAAAGCTCTTTTTAGAAAAGCTCTACTGACAAAAGCTCTACTAATAAAAACTCTACTGATAAAAGTTTAACCAAACGGGCCCTTAATTTTCAGAATGGTCTATTTCACAAAGGATGCACCTTGATTACTAGAGGTAGCAATTAAGTTCGGGCCGATGATCTTAGGCTTTAGGTAGGCTCACGCTTTTATTTTTTTTTATGAAATTTCGGCTAGTCAGTCTAATTTGAAGTTTGAAAGTTTCAGAAAAAAAAGTGGGACTGCCCATGCCCAATTGTGCTCGGGCTGTGTCCAGGGCCCCAGCAAAACTTATTCAAGCAGGCCCACTTCCAAGCTCACTATTCACCCAACTGACGCTGACTACTTGTCTGCTCTCGGTGTATGCACTTCATTTCAGCGTCACTCTCGTGTTTTAATCGATAGCTATAGCTTCCGTCCATAGACGAAAGTAATTGACTGGTTGCATGAATGGCTGATTCTCTGGTACATACTCATTTTTCTTTGAGTTTTTCAACATCCATTTCATTTTGTGGGTGTGTATATGTGTGCTTATGTAAAGTGCTTTTCCCTATCTTTTTTTGCATGAGAAAAGATCGGGTTTTTGGTGCCACTTAGAGGCAATTCAGAGGAAGAAGACATTTCAGTCCCAAAGTTACCTATCACCAGAGGTTCAAATGTCATCGGCCGCGACAGCCTCTTTGTCTCTGATAAAAGACTCAGCCGCAAGCACATTTCTTTGACCTCCTCCTCCGGCAATTTCTCTCCCATTTTAACCGTTGTAAGCTTTTCTTTTCTTTTTGTTTGTAATTTTTTTTCTTCCTTACTTCTGTATTGAGTTTTAATGTTGAGCCTAAATGAGATGTTTCTTTCTTTCTTTCTGCAAAATATTAGGAGGGCACTAACCCGGTTGTTGTTAAATCGGTAAGCGGAAGAAAGAAACTGATGAGCGGAGAGCAAGTGTCCATTAGTAGTGGTGATATAATAGAGTTGATCCCCGGCTGCCATTTTTTTAAGTATGTAACATTGGATGTTGATAACAAGTCATTCTCTTTTACCCCCCAAAAGAGGGCTTCTAACGGCGGCGGAGAACCTAGTGAAAGCCAGCAAAAGAAGATGCGAGAAATCTCTCAGGATGAAACCCCTGGAGCTGACGACTCAAAGGTATTGAAATTGTACGCAAGCTTTTTTCTTTACTTCTGAGTTCTAGAGTCTCTAACGCTAATTGTTGAGTTAGTTCAAACTTCACGCTTGTGTATCAAGACTGAGATCTTTGTGTCTTGTGTGTTCTAATAATTCTTTTTATTGATTGATTGTAAATTTATAGCCACGCATAAATGATAACGGGACAGCTAGTAGTGAGGAGGCCATTCGTAACTTTTGTGTTCCAGCAGAGAAATTGCCCTTGACCTTTCGACTTATGAAAGTGAAAGGGTTACCGACATGGGCAAACACATCTTGTGTTTCTATCATGGACGTAATTCAGGTGATGTACTACTGTTTCAAATCTTTCAAATCTTTTGCTTTTTTTCTCTTTGATGATTATGTAGAAAAATTCAGCATCTTCTGAGGCTAGGTTAGGCTTTGAGAGTCTATTTGTGGATATCCATCTGATGGCAGATTAATTGGTTTGCTTTCAATAGGGAGACATTCTGGTTGCCATTCTTTCAAATTACATGGTGGACATTGATTGGCTGATGTCTGGTTAGTAGTTCTCCTCCATCCTCACCTGCTTCTGAATATATTCTCCTACCTTGCTTTCCATTCTGTGTTGGGGTTGCACGTTTGATAATTTGGTGCAGATTTATTTTCTGTTGCTCATGCTAACCATGTCTAGAAAAATATATATCTACTCTCGTGGCCATAAGTTATTGCTGTTCCAATCTTGTGTATTTACAAGGGCTAAAGTTAGCCTTTTTTTAATGTTACTTATATGATGACCAAAACAGGAACACTAGTGTATTTGCATTCCTATGCTTTTTCCTTTCTGTTGTTTTTGTTTTAATCTTACGGAGAGTTCTTGAAATGCTGTAAATACATTGGCAATTTGCACTATATAGATCACTTTCTCATTTGAGCCTTAACACTGTTTTTATTGGGTGGGAGGTCCAGTTTCTGTAATAAACTTGACATCTTGTTATAGCTATAAACATTGACATCACTGTAATAAATGATGACTTCAGAGTTTTGGCAGTAACACTTCAATATGGATGGCTTTGTCTACTGCAATTTGTGATCCCTTTCTGGGCAACTGTTTTACTGCTTCCCTTCAATTTTTGATGCAGCATGCCCAACAATTGTGAAAGTTCCTCATGTGTTGGTTATTCATGGGGAGGGTGATGGCACAGTAGAATATATGAAGGTTTGCCTAGGATCCTGTTCCCATTAGCCCCTATTTTATGCATTTAAAGCGCTATTGTAGGAAACTTGGATAACCTTTTATTGTTTTCTTAGAAAAACAAGCCGTCAAATTGGATTCTGCATAAGCCAGCTCTTCCTATTTCATTTGGGACACACCATTCAAAGGCCATGCTTCTTGTTTATCCTCAAGGAGTGAGAGTTATCGTACACACAGCAAATTTGATATATGTTGACTGGAACAACAAAAGCCAAGGCTTGTGGATGCAAGATTTCCCTTGGAAAGATGAAAAAAGTCCAAGCAAAGGAAGTGGTTTTGAAACTGACTTGTTTGATTATCTGAAGGCACTGAAGGTATATTGTTATAAACAAAGAAGGATTATCAGATCACATCAAAATTTTCTTGTGACATTTCCTGTAACTCCTGTTTGACATTTACAGTGGCCTGAGTTTACTGTCAAGTTGCAAGGTCTTGGGAGTTTCAATATCAGTCCGTCCTTTTTCAAGAAATTTGATTATGGAAATGCAGCAGTATGTTTCTTTATTCTCTTGCTTGTTTGTGGCTATTAAATTTCTCTTATGTTCTGAAAGACAAGTTGTAGTCTATCATATGCTTTTATGGGGTAACATGTGGACCTCTTTGCATTAAATATAGGTGAGGTTAATTGCATCAGTTCCTGGTTATCATAGTGGTGCCAATTTGAAGAAGTGGGGACATATGAAGCTAAGAAGCATTCTCCAGGAATGCTCCTTTGACAATGACTTTATAAACTCACCTCTTATCTATCAGGTATTATTTCCTTCTCTTTTACTGTTATACTGATAGGTTTTGGTGGTTGAGGATGGATGCAACCTAATGGTCTGATTCATCCATTGACATGACAGTATATGTTATATTGTGACTTGATTGAAAACATATGGAAAGTGTCTGTAGCAATCGAGTAATCAAATGAAATGGAAAATATAATAGCTTGTCCTTATGATTCTAAAGATTTGTTTATTTGCTTTGTCTTCTCGTATGAGCTTTTGTTTTCAATTGCTTTTCTATGCATGTAGCATGCAGAGTACTGGGTACTCTCAAAACTCTGGTATGTTTTATTATATTAATCTTAGAGAGGCAAACAATTATATTGATTTTTATCCCAACTCTAGAGACTAGAGTTAATAATTGTTCTTTCCCTGTAGTTCTCATCCCTTGGTTCGTTAGATGAAAAGTGGATGACGGAGCTGGCTACCTCTATGTCATCTGGTTTCGCGGAGGATAAAACACCTCTTGGTCTTGGAGAGCCTCTAATAATATGGCCTAGTGTAGAAGATGTTAGATGCTCCTTAGAGGTACTGACAAGGAGGTTGTTTCTGCTCTATTTGTTGCTTGCTGTTTATTGTAAAATCTATAGTTATATATTCTTCGTAAAATCTCTAGTTGTATTTGATTATTGCTAGCATTGATGTTTATATGGTTTCTCTCACATGTTCTGCAATCGGTATTAAAAAAAAAAAAACCTTGACTTATGATGGAAAAAATCATATTTCATGGAATAGAATTAAGTTGGTTGTGGCATATATTACAGGCAAAAGAATATTTGCATCAATTATTTTATGAAATTGCAAGGATTATTATCTCAGTCATTATCATTCAAATAAAGGCCACATATTGCAGACTTAATTTGATTGATATATTGATTTGAATCTATATATTCTAACTATTAAAACAAAATGTTGACATTTTAAGATATTATAGCCTGATTTTGTATTTCATTTTGCCTTTAGCACCTGCATTTGGATTTACTCCGTAGAACAATGTTTAAATTAGTGTCATCCGTACTTGCAAAAAGACAAATTAGGGTTGAGTTTTACAATATTTTATTAAACATAAACCTCACCACCTATGGTCATTCATCTTCAGTCTTGCATTTCATGACTTCCGTATAAGTTCTTGGGAAAAACTGGCTATCCTTTTCCAAAATCATGTGGTGTCTCTTATTAGTAGATTCTAAAAGAAGCTCAATGCTCTTTCTTCATCTCTAGTCTAGTATTTAGAACTTTTTGTTTGTTTTTCCCATTTAAGTTTTTGCTAATATAAGTCATCATTTGAAATTTTGTTGTTTTTGTTTCTCCAGGGTTATGCAGCTGGAAATGCTATTCCAAGCCCACTAAAGAACGTGGAGAAAGGATTTTTGAAAAAGTATTGGGCAAAATGGAATGCTACTCACACTGGCCGATGGTATATATATATATATGTGTGTGTGTGTGTCTTTATTAATGGAAATTTGACTTATAAAATAATGATTGGTGCTGTAAAATTTCATACCTTGCCACTTTATATCGAGTTACAGCCTGGTCAATTACATTGTTGGTTGAAGCTAAACTGAATGTTCTTTTGAAGTTGTGGGCAGCTACAGCTTCATAAACCTGCTGATTTGGAAGTTGTAACTGAACCTGACATTGATGGCTGGTTTCATTCCAGTATCACTTTGTCTTGTTTTCCTTGTTATCTAAGTATGGTAATTGCTTTTTTTGTATAATGTTTCAGTCGTGCAATGCCTCACATTAAGACTTTCACTCGTTACAATGGGCAGAAACTTGCGTAAGGATTGCTTCTAATTAACTGTTTGCATCCTTAAGTGACTTTTACTACAAGATTTCATCCTAGTTCATCATAGTCAAACTAGTAATTCTACTTTCCTTGAGCAGTTGGTTCTTGTTAACTTCAGCAAATCTCAGCAAAGCAGCTTGGGGAACTTTGCAGAAGAATAATTCTCAGTTGATGATTCGTTCTTATGAGGTATGAGCATGTGCACTAAAATTCACACATCTATGAGATTAAATGTCTTCATAATACCTTTTGAATAGCATGATTTTGCAATCAGAAAAGAGAGTGGTTTGGTGTTGCTATTTTCTCTCTGGCATTGTCTGCACTCTATCTGGCTGAATGTTTCCTGCTACTTGATTCACTGAATTTATAGTTGTAATATAGTGTTCACACGTTTTATTTCAGCTGGGTGTGCTCTTTTTGCCATCTGCTGTTGGATGTGGCAATGGATTCAAGTGCACAAACAATGCAAGTGCATCAGAGGTACCAGCGCACCTGTCTCTCTGTACTATAATTGTTGGTCATGGAAGTTATAATTAAAATTCATTTTTCATATCAAATCAAGTCAAGAAACTTACTCTCTTGTAAGCTGTCGAACTTGCTGAAAGATGGTTGATGGAAGGGTGAGATGACATTCCTTGCGTCACGATCACCGTTGTACAAAGTTCATCATGGGGCATTCCATGACATCTATTCATAAACTTCATTTAAGGGAAAAAAAAAATGGTGATGTTATCATTGGCAGCTAATATCAGTAGCTTGATTTGGACTTTTGTGGTCTACAGTGATTCACCCGAAGTTTCAGTGATGATGGGTTAAGCTAATGATATATTGTTCTGAAGTAATAACATCACAATTTGTGGGAAATTCAGGATAAATGTGGATTTTCAGAACATTCTCAGCCGTTGAAATCAATGCTGGTTACCTTGGCATGGCGAGGGAGTGCTGATTCATCCTCACATATCATACGTTTGCCAGTACCTTACGAGCTTCCTCCACGGTTATACTCCTCTGAAGGTCATTAGACGGTTTCCTTTGCTTCTTTGCTGGTCCTTTCTCTTATTACATTCAGCTGATGCCTTTTCTTATCTTGATTTCAGATATCCCCTGGTCTTGGGATAGAAAATATAGTAAAAAGGACGTTTATGGTCAAGTTTGGCCAAGGCATGTCCAGCTTTACACTAATCAAGATTCCTGATTTTTGGCTTTCCTTGTCACGGTTCAACATATATCAAGTTCATTATTCTTTCGGGTGCTTCCTAACAAAGGTGTGACAGCTTATGGCCTGTGGAATAGGTTAGGAACGAGAAAGTCAAAACTGCCAATGTAGTAATACATCTTTTCTGTTCAGGAGATTAACCTATTGTCCATGCCAGTATCAATCCTTACAAGATCAATTATCCATAAGAAGGAACTTCCTCCTCCAGAAGGTCAGGTCTTTAGATACATGTACAACTGAAAAAATGTTCTAGACTAAGCTTGGGTAGACGCATATACTAATATATGATTATAAGTAATCTCTTAGCTAATATTTATATAAAAATACTTCTGTTCAAATTAAACATATATCCTATCGATGATAAACTTGGTGTAAAGATATGAAATTCTTGAAATCATTGATTTAAAGAAAAGAGCAAAGTGGTGTGCAGAAATTGTAAAACTATGATGAACTTTTTTCAATAAGGAGACGAATCATTTCAAGAAGTTGTGTTTTCTCGCAATATATTGGGTTAAAAGTAATCTGAATTGCTGGTTGATTATAATTTGAGTTGGCAATGGACTTGGCCTTGGGCTGGGTGGCTTGAGCTTAGCCTAAGGTTTGATCATGCTTTGCTTGACCTGAAACTTTATTGAGTTGGCCCAGGCCCAAAAGAACACGAACAAAGTTTGATTGACAGTAGCCTACGGCAGACCCTCTGCTTTTGGAAACAATTTACCTCTTAACATAGTCAATGAAATAGATGTTGGTTTTTGAGGCCGAGAACATAATTGTTTTAATATCTAAAACAATTAAATAATAATTTTTATATATTTTTTATTTTTCATTAATAAAAAATATGTTAAAAAATTATTCTTGTTTGTATATATTTCTATATAAATAAAAATATAAATAAATTATTTTTAAATATAAATAAAAATTTAATATAATAAAATTTATTAAATAATTAATAATAATAATTTTATATAATTAATAATAAATTGTATATAATTAAAAAATAAATAAAATTTTTATTAATGAAAAATAGAAAATATATTTAAAAATTATTCTTTAATTGTTTGTATATATTTCTATATAAATGAAAATAAAAATAAATTATTTTTATATATAAATCACCTAGAATAGAATAAAATAAAATAAAATATATTAAATAATTAATAATAATATTTTATATAACTAATAATAAATTGTATACAATTAATAATAAATTTAATAAAAATTTTATTAATGAAAATAAAAATATGTAAAAAAATATATTCTTTAATTGTTTTATAAATTTTTATATAAATAAATTATTTTTAATATAAATCACATAAATTAAATTAAATTAAATTAAATTAAATAATTAATACTAATATTTTTATATAATTAATAATAAAATAATAAACCTGTTACAACAACAATTTTAATATAAAGGGTATAAAAATCATTTATTATACATTACATTTCATTCCATCCATCTTCCAAACAATATTTCACTACATTACATTATGAATCATTTCATCCTTCCTAAACAGCTTTTTACTATATTACATTCCATTTTATTATAAATCATTCTATTCTCTTCTATTCTATTACATTCTATTCCATCAATTAACATTCAACCAAACAGGGCCTAAGTGTGAAGGAAGAAACTAAAAAGGGGGAAAGAAAGTACATATATAGCATTTTCATGACGAGTAATTAAACAATCAAAGTTTTAAGACAATTTATAAAGCATACTAGATTGATCAAGTTTGTAGGGTATGGAAAAATTTCAGACTATCACTGTCTTATACATTTATCTCACATCCTAGTAATTTCTTTTTGTCACCGAAAGTGATCTAATTTGACTGCTTTGAACGCATTCTAATGGCCAGGATCCAACTTAGTGATATTAACTCGTATTTCAGTAGTGTCAAGTCATTGTACAACTTCAGTCTCTTTTGCACGAAGCCTCAGCTTTGACATTAATGTTAAAACTTCTCTCTTCGATTTTCACATTTACGTTCTTTTCCAAGTTAGACCTTATTTGAGCCAGATTCTCAAACCAAAGCAACGGTTGCAAGTGTAAACAATTATTCCATTCTTTTTAACCACATTCTATACCCACACTTCTCTCCTGTGCTTCCTACATACAAAAAGAAAAGTCCAACAAATGCTAAATTTACAGGGACCCTTTAGCAATGGTGATGAAATAAAGGAAGCAGGAAGAACCCAAGTAACTTTGCATATATGCACATAGCGTTCTTTGCCTGATAAAAATCCCGTGAATGATATGCCTTTGAGTTGGCAAATATTTATATCGTTTCAGCAAAAGGGAATGTCATCATTGTACAATTCACTTTGTTGGGCCATAGTTTCTCTTACATGAAAGTGTGGGCATAGCTTTTCAAAATTTCCACCCCAATCACATACAAAACTACTAGTCTTAAAATACAATATTTTTATGCCAAAAAGAACCCTTTAATATGCAAATGCAAAGACACTGATAAGAAGACATTTGCAATATCAAACGTTTTAAAGACGTTGAAGTGCATAACCCTTTCCAGTTTTCGTAATTTATACATATAAAAAGATAAAAGGTAGATGCTAGAGTTTAAAGTTTTAGATTGTGAGTTATAAAGTATGTGATTTATGACGACATTCAGAAAATATAAGTACATATAATAAATTACGGTAATAGATTTGAACGCAATCGTATTACGTCTTAATTGTAGTTCCACTGCTTAATTTTCATTTTTCACGATGTATAAACATGTCACACATGAAATTTCTTCAATACTCAACTTTTTTTTTGTTTAAAGGGAAAGCCGGAGCTAATTACATAACAGTGCGTTGGACACAGGTCCCTGACTGATCCTCAATGAGGAAATGATGGCACCCGGAGGGTGTAGTGACAAAAAAAGTAACCCCAACAGTGGAGTGGGATGCCTGGGAGGCCAGTCAATCTGCACATCTGTTACTCTCTCGGTAGACGTGTCGATGTGTAACAGATCAATTGCGGGAGAATAAATCGTGGATGCTCAGGACAATAGGATTGGCCACCTGAATGCGGCGCGCAGTTGAGGCGAGCAGGGTGTGTACTGCGACCGAGTCCACCTCCAGCTCAATGCGGCGAAAACCCAGTTGCCAGGCGAGGGGGAGACCGGTGAAGACGCCCCAGAGTTCTGCAGACAAGGGAGCGCACCATCCCAGGTTCTGAGTGAAACCTCCCAGCCAATTGCTGGCACTGTCGCGCAAAATGCCACCAGCAGCCGCGGTGAAAGAAGTACGGTTACTGACCCCATTAGTGTTCAATTTGATCCATCCCGGTGGTGACTTGGTCCAACTGAGGAGAAGCTTAGAACGGGGCTGGAGTCTGCGGCCAGGGGTGCTGCGCCTCGCGGACGCCTGATGGAGATGATCTGCATAAGACAAAATGAGAGCGTCAGGGGAAGCGGGCCAA
>JAJMLV010000006.1:27809267-27819794 GCA_027123465.1 Erythroxylum coca
AATAAAATATAGTTAAAATTAATAAAAGTGCTTTTTATTTTTATGTTACCAAACAGTCTACTGTATAAAGCTCTTTTAAAAAAGCTGTTTTTTTAATTGACAGCCAAACAGTCAACTGACTTTTAAAAAAGCTCTTCTCAGAAAAGCTCTATTGACAAAAGCTCTACTAATAAAAGCTCAACCAAACGGGCGCTAAGACGAAAGAGGAAGAAGAGAGAAAAAAGAAGCGAGTCTTCGCAGATGCTACTTTCCCAAGGTGTCCCGATCCCCATTCCACTTGTATTTCTTTCATCTTTGTTTTCATTTCTTTAATGATAAGATGACTACGAATATATTTATGGATTTGGGTTTGATTAAGATATTCTAACGCTACAAGAAATTTAGTTTATAACGATGGACAATTATCGACGGAAACGGAGCCGTTGGTAATTACCGACGGAAAATCATATCCCATCAGTAAAATTGTCAGCAAAAATTTCAATTTGCAATCGAACAAAAATCCATCAGTAAATATAAAGGGAAATCAACCCGGGAAAATTTTTCAACCGAATATAGCGACGGTAAGAAATGCCCGTCGGTACAGAAATCATTATCGACGGCTCTACTATTAGTAAATTCCGTCGGTAAATTTTAGTCCTAAATATCATCATTTACCTCTGTTTCAGCATTTTAGAAAGAACGAAAATAACGTCATTTTAATTTAAGCTAAATCCCCCATGATGTCTTCCCCCCTATTCCATTCCCCCCTAAGCCCCATTTCTCTCCTATCGTTGCCATCATTGTCGTCCCACTACGTCTCTCATCTTCTAATTGTGCCTCTTCGTTGTACCAACGCGTGCCATCATCGCCATCGTCTGATTGCACCTCTTCGTCATCGCCATCATCTTTTTGTGTTTTAATTCCAACGACACCAAGATATATGTTTGTAATGACTAAATCAAAGTGTAGGTATCATTAGTTCAGATTTATAGGTAAATGGTATTAAATTTATGTTTTGAAAAATAATTATCATTGGTTTAGATTTATAGGTAAATGGTGTTAGATTTTAATTTTGTCTCCGTTAGATTATGCTAGTATATGTGTTCGTATTCCATATCTCCCACGAAATCTTTTTAGGTTAACCGAACAATTCACAACGAAGTTGGATATTTTGTGAATTGTTGGATTTCCTCTTAGATTTGTGAATTGTTGGATATTTTGAGCATTTTATGCTCGGCTACAAGGCAATCTCCCTGTCATGGATGAGTTTTCAGGAGATCTTAGAGTTCCTCAATTTCTTATATGTCGTAGGGATGCTTCTTAAATTTGCAACCTTTATAGTCTTGAGAATAAAGATGCCAAAGCTTCATAGACCAAACAAAGTACCATTACAAACTTTTAGAGTAACACTGCTTTGCCTTCCTCCCGCATTGCTACTTGTTCTTGTTATATGCTTGGTGTCCCTTAAAACATTCTTTATAAGCCAAAAGTAGACAACTTGTATACCTATGGTTCATAGCTCCTAGTTGACAAAAGATCAAGGAATTCCTCTATCTGATATCACTACTTATTGAAGACTTATTAGCAAGTTATTATATCTTACTATAACTAGACCGGATATATAGTTTACAATGTGCAAAAATTATCTTAGTTTTTAAAGGCTCCCAATAGATATCCATTTAAAAGCAGCACATAGACCTTTTAGATACTTGAAAAGGACTTAAGGTTAAGGTTTGTTCTTCCCTTTAAATAATGACTGCAACTTATCTGCCTTTTGTGATTATAAATAGGCCTCCTGCTCAGATACTAGGAGATCGATTACTTATTATTATTTTTCTTAGGTGCTACATTGATTTCTTAGAAAAATAAGAAGCAAAAAATAGTTTTAAGGTCCTCTAATAAGGCATAATGTAAGGTTATAGCTTTTGTCACTTATGAACTCCAATGGCTTCAATTCTTGTTGCAGGATTTGTAAATCCCTTTTCATTTTGCAAACTTGTATTGTGATAATCTTTTAACAATCAAAATTGCAGAGAATTTAATATTCCATAAGCATACAAAGTACATTAAAATTGATTGTCACTTTATTGGACAGATTCACAAGATAGACTTATTACTTTGATTCTAATTAGAAGTTACGATCAACTTGTAGAAACTACCTTTTTATTCATCGGTTGTCAAGTCAGGGGTACAAAATTTGTACTCTCCAACTTGGGAAAGGGGGGTAACAAAATTATAAATTGCTGGTTTAATAACTAATATGTAGTATTAGTTAAATAAGATCAAACAACTTTTTATTCCTTGTATATATATATATATATATATATATATTCAACATGTATTGGTTTAATAATACAAGTTTTGTATCTCATTTCTAATAGAGTAAGCTCCAGTTGATTCAACTAAAAACTTGTTATTATGTTCATTTGCAATATATGGTTTATTGTATCTTTAACGGAACGAATCTGACTTCATATCTTCATTTGTTTATTAGAAATCGATACCAAATTTAAAGTTTCTGAATTTGATGGAAAATGAGATTACTTAATCCACAAACTTGAAAATTACTAAAGTAAATAAGGAATCGTTCACCAAGTGTCATTCTTAAATACATCAGAACATACATAATTATCTCAATGTTTTATTCCTACTAAAATTGGTAGAACTTATTATGTTTTAAAGCCACGAGACAAATTGTGAGCCCATTAGAAAAAATCTTCATAATGAAATTGAAGGTTAAAGCCTTAATTTACAATAGTTAGTGGTTTAAGTAATTTACCTTTTTTTTAATTTCTTTCTTTTAAATTTTGTTAGAAAAAATGATGAAACACATATGATATCAAAATTACGTGTATACTAATTAAATATTTATGATACGATTTTTTTAAAAAATCTTAAACCATATTTGAATTAATTTAAATTTGAATTAAATTAATAATTTATTATAATTATTTTAAATTAATTTCAATTGAATTTAAGAGCTGTATTGTTATATCAATAATATTTCATTAATTATATCAATAATATTTCATTAATCTACCTACGCAATTCATAAGATGTGTATTTCGTTATTATTTTTAACAAAAATTAATAAGAAAACTTTTACAAAATTAAAAATTATAATATTTTTTTTAATTAAACTTTTTTGGGAAAATTACTTAAAATGCAAAAACCACGTCAATGGAAATATAGAAGCATCACGAGTAAAAAGTGCAATTCATGTTAAGCCCAAATATAAGTAGAGAAACTTGACAATTGAATTGAGGACTTGAAAGTTGAAACTTGAAAGGATATAATTGTATATAATTAATTAATTAATTATACTTTAATTAATTAATTATTGAATATATTTTAATAAATTATATTAAATTAATAAATATTATAATTAATAAATTATATTTAATTTTAAAAAATTATGTATGTCACAAGCGTGACAGCCTTTGTCACGCTGAGGGTGATACTTAAACCTCAAAATGAAACTCATTCTTCTGACGTACGAGAGATATGGACGGTTCCTAAGAGTGAAGTATACCTGTAATTATAATATAAAACTAACCACTTGTATTTATTCCCTACCTATTCATTCATTCGTTCGTTCGTTCAAACGAGGGTTCAAGAGAGGCCCAATCATTGACCACATGATTACATTATTATCCACAGCTCATCCGAAAGGTGGTGATGTGTCACCGCATCCAGATCCACCTTCCTCAGCCAATCCCCACCTTCTATAAATGATATTTATTATTTTCCTCTGTAATTCATTTTCTCATTTTCCTTTCTCCTTTTTTTTTTTTGACGTACAAATAAAGAAGAAAAAGAAGGTAAGTTGTGTGGATGGAATGGCTTGAAAAAGATTTTAGGACATGTGGGGTCTGTGAATTGGGGTCCACAACAAGACATGAACTTTGAACGGACCTCAGTCCTGCACATCTCTATACAAATTTCCCAAGTGTTTCTCCAAGAAGCAGAAGCTTTGGACTCTGGACAATGGTGAGAACTGAAAGATGAGAAAGGGAAAGTGGATTTGTTATGCATGTTCCCATGGCCTGTCGTTTTGCCTTTTCACCGTCATCAGTGAGGGATCTTTCCACCAACTTCAAGCTTTCAAGAAATTTCAAGACTCTTGCTTTCTCTTCCATGTCAACTTCAACAAGAGCTTCTTCCAATACCCTTGTCTCTGAGGTACACTTTTTCTTCTTCTCTCTTGGGCGTACTTGTAGTGCCTGTAGTGTCATTGTCACATAATGCAGCATTGTTCAGTGCTTGCCTTTTGGGATCTCCTTCTTCTTCTTCCATTTTTCCTTTTGCCGCTGGTGGAAGCTAGGTGGCATTGAGTTTTGTGTTTTCCCAGAGTTTTGAATGATCTTATCACCATAATGACTATCTCAACTCATAAGGTTATTAGATAGCCAACAGTTTTTGGATATTACACATGAAGTGCACTATTTGATTTTTATAGACCAATGATAGTACCTTGTACAAAATCAAAGTAACATTAAAGTTAGAAATCACCTAGGCTGCCATTGGGCTTCATAGCAGCATTTTTACCTAGCTTTTCCGCAGGGCTTCTCCAAGGTCAATCTTTATCATATGAAATTTGTTAGTCAATGAAAGATTTGGATAATAGCATCACGTTTGACGGTTTGAGTGAGTCAACTCAATAACCAATCCACCTCCAAAAATGCTTGGAGTTTCTTCGTAGCCAAGGAGAAGAAGGAAGTCTTGAATCAGGGAAAGTCATTATTTAGAAGATTACGCGCTTTTGGTACCATCAATAATTCATTATCTAGATGCCTTCTGCTGAAGTTCTATCTTGTTTATATACAATGACATGGTTGGCCACTTGGTTTTCCGTTACCTACAGTCTAGAGAAATACAATGATTGAACTCCTGGCCTCTTCCCAATCAAAAGAGAACAGTTCAAATTAAGGTTTCGGCTAAAGCTTTTCTCTTTTATTTTTCAGATTTATTGATTTCTTAATGACCAATTCTATACAAACAGGAGAAGGTGAAGGTTAGATTTTTCAGTTTTATGGATAATTTGGTTTCCCCTTTTTTTAGGAAGTGAGAGTGAAACACTATATGAGAGGCAAATTTGTTAAAAATATATATATTAGGAAGTGAGAGTGAAACATAATTGTGAGTTTGAAGTGAAGGATTCTACTTTAGGAAGACAGGGTTCACGAATCATTTAAATTCAGTTCAATGACTTACATATCAATTTATCTACATCTTTCTTGAAATCTTGTTTGTCTACTTAATCTTATTGTTCTTCTAATTCTTGTTATTTTAAAGTTGACTAACTGCCTACTTCGGTGTGAATAGGCAGTAAGGCTACTAGGTCCTCCAGCAAGGTTTGAAGCGTCAAAGCTGAAAGTAGTGTTAATGGAAGAAGAGACATATAAGAATTCAGGAATTACTCCTAGAACTTACATCCTATCTCACTGTGACTTCACGGCAAATTTAACCTTAACCATCTCCAATGTCATTAGCCTGGACCAGGTGAGAGTTCCTTTGGTTTATGGTTTTTCTGTAGAATGATGTTTTCATACAAAAATTTGATGTTTAAGTGTGCAGTTAAGAGGGTGGTATAGCAAGGACGATGTGGTTGCTGAATGGAAGAAACTTGACGGAGAATTGGGTCTGCATGTCCATTGCTATGTGAGCGGTCCAAATCTTATGCTAGACCTTGCAGCTGAATTTAGATACCACATTTTTTCTAAAGAAATGCCATTGGTAAGTGTTTCATTAACAATATATCTGCATTACAGCATACTTCATGAGAAACTCCAATAATAGTTCATAATAATAATCTCTTGTGCATGGGGTGACAGGAATGCTGTGAATAATAATCTCATTACAGACATGGCGTAAATGAATGTCTCTGTTTCATGGATCTATATAGACATGCGTATGTGCTTTGTCATAACCTAATTATATAATATAATTATGGTTTTTTGAATTGCTACAGGTTCTTAAGTCAGTATTACATGGGGATTCACTGCAATTCAGAGAGCATCCCGACCTCATGGATGCACTGGTCTGGGTATACTTCCACTCTAGCTCACAAAAGTATAATCGTTTGGAATGCTGGGGACAACTTAAGAATGCTGTTCATGTAAGATTGAACCTGCATTGCTAAATCTGTCTTGCCCTCATAAGCAAATCTGATAATCCTGTTTTACCAAGGACACCAATCCCCTCAAGTGACTTGTACAAATTGCTTAATTTGTTCATGTACAGGGGAGACAAGCAGATCAATTTCAAGGTTTCTTAACTGCAATTAAGGATGGTTCCCACCCTAGAAAAAGACAAAGACCAAAATCCATTTTCCAAGCTCTTTTTGCCTTCCTTCTATGAACTGTTTGACGTGGCTAAATATTTCTGAAGACCAATTTTCAGTGCACATAAACATAAAAGAAGAAGCCCGTTGATAATACAAACATCAGGTGATTCTACTGCAACTAGCAGTTCTGTTTGATTGGATTTAATGATTCACGATATTGTAACTGGGAACATTTGTTCATTTGTTTATCAATGGCTTTTGTCTTTGTTACTCTGTAACTGAAAGCACACAACGAAACTTGAAACTTTCTTATCGTATCTACTCCAACCACCCCTGCGAACACCCAACCCCACCCCACCAGTTGCTTTTCACCAGGATTCCAGCTAAAGCTAAAGCCAGCTGCATCATTCAAAAGGGAGTTTGGAGCTGCAATTACAGAGGGGCTGACGGGTTGTTAAGCTGTTACTTACGGGTCAACTTGATGGTGATGAAGATAAGATCAGATGGCTAAAAAATAGATCCGTGGAATTTAGCAATAGCTCTTGCCATAAACTCATCAAAGCTATCTATCCCAAAGTTCCCTGGTATAAGTTAATCTGGAAGAATAAATTGTCCCTCAAAGCTACAATTATACACTGGCTGGCTATAAAAGAGTAGGTTGAAAACAAAAGGCAGGTGGTATGGCAACACGGGCAGCTTTGATCCCAGCTGTCTACTATGCAAAAATGAGATAGAAATACTAAGTCATTTTCAGTGCAAACTTTCCCAAGTCATTCGGACTCGAATCCAAAACACTATACAAATATATTGCCCACAGAAAGAATCGATGAATATAATTCAATGGGCCACAAGAATGATAAGCACAACGAAGAAGATGGGATAATCCTTAAAACAGCTCTTTGTTTTACCATATACATACACAATTTGGAAAGAAAGAAACAACAGGCTTCACTTGGGAATGGAGATGGAAGATCAAATACTAGGTAAGTCTATTGTTAACTGGATCAGAGAACTCCTAATGACACATGATGCCTAGTCCTAAATCAGCTAAAGAAAGATACCCTAGAATGTTTAAAGATAGTCACTAGGAGCAAGGATTGGTACCTTTGTCTTCTTGAGTGTGTATTTCTGTTTGAGAGTTAAATTTGAACTTCTTGTTATCATAATTTTGTCAAGCGCAGCTTGAGTTAATATATTTCTATTCATCTTAATAGGCTTTGAGGTTCAAACTAGTCATTGGAACAAAAATTAACCATTTCCAAAGGCTAATTCTAGTACTGGTCGACTAATATGCATTAATTGAAAAATAGTGGTTGTAGACATTGATCTATTAAGGATAGTCATCATCACAATATTGGTTTGATGAATGTATCTTTGATATCTTATTGCCTTATCTTATCTTATTGTTTGTATTTATCATGTTACGAATAATTGTTAGAAAATAGTACCTGTGCAGGATAATAGTAATCCTTATCCACTAACAAGTAGTTGGTCATTACCATGATATTCACCTGCAATGCCTAGAGTAAAAAAATTAGCAATAACATGATAATCAACCTATGTTTGTATGGTTCTTATACTCACATATTTGGCACAGTCCACAATTCTTTTAAGTACCATTGTTGTTGTTATTTAGACGGTCAAAGAGAATACTATTATGGTGCAACAAATTGCATGGGAAGAAGAATGGAGCCAATTTTTTTTCTTGAAAATGATGTTAGCAATATGAGAAACATGAGAGATTTTTATAAATATCTCATAAGACACTAGTTCTCCATGTAATTCAAAAAATGGAGATGAGGAATTTATGATGATGTTATGGTAGTCCAATTCAAATTTGCAATAGATTATGGAACTGAATTTTGTTGAAGAGAGGGATCTCCCAGTTGCAACAAACTCATCAACTAGAGCCTTTCCTTTTTAAAGATACTCTAAGATGGTGAGATCATTCATTTTTAATTCTTACAATTTTATATAAATTTCAAAGCTGCCTATTCAGTAACATAGAGCCAAATGCATATAATAAGGCCTACCAAACATAACAAAATGATGTTATACCAATGACATATAGAAATACATCTTCGGCAAGTGAGGGAAGTATCCATGATAATAACATATCCTTTTTAAACTAGAAATCATAAGATGGATTGGCTATTTGTTAAGAAAAAATAGAGGTAGAGGGGATAGTTTGAGGCGGTGAAGAGAATTTTGGACCAATAAATTTGTGCAAACTTTGATAATTTTTTAAAAAAGGGAATTGAGCCGTCCATATAAGGTTTTTTTAGAATTCTAATTAATTGTCAAATTATGGTACCAGAGGAAAAGAAAGTAGGAAAGGCTAGTATTATTGATATGATAAATATTTTAATAAAGTATGTTTTCAGGATTAAGAGGATTTCTTTGAAATCAAAACTTTAATTGCTTTTGATAATTGAAAATACTATGTAATAAGCTAACAATAATGTACGTTTATGTATGATATGCCTCCAAACTATCAAAGTGATGAAATAAAAAGTATAATAAGCATTATATAGTCATTTGTAACCTTGTTTTGCCTTGTTTTTTCTTAGTCCTAATTTTTTCCTTTACTTCAATGAGTTTAACTCTAAATTTTCTTTAGTATCTTAACAAGATGTATCTTGATTTTTGCAGGACCACTATTGGTTTCAAATGAATTTATTAGTAGTACTTATGTTTTGCTATCATCAAAATATGGATTATAAGATCTCTTAGTTCAACAATATCCTTTTTTATGATAGCAAAATATTTTATGATAATAGATAAATAATGGTAAAATCAAACAAACACACTTTATTATTCTAATACAGTATGAATAGTTAGCCCCGTGTAAATTCATGCATCATAAAAAGAACTTACAAGTTAAACTATTTTAAACATATGTCAACTTTGTATAAAGATGACCAAAACAGTACTAATTTCAAAATAAATTACAATTTAACATGATAAATATTTTGATAATCCAAAGGTCAATCAAAAAAATAAGTACAATATAAATATCAAATACATAAAAACTAAAACTTCGAAATTAATAACTTCTCCTGAATCTAAAACCCATTACTTTCTTTCTCCCTTTTCAGAAAAACAAAAAAGAATTAATTATTCAAAAATATACTAAAATAATATAAAAACATAAAGCACATAATAAATTTAATTTAAAAATCAAAATCAAATTTAAGCACTTAAAGAGATCCTCATCAGATAGAATTCCCATTAATATTACTTAATTCTCTCCTAGTTATGTGAAATCTATTATTAGGCATTTGTTTAGTGAATATGTCAGCTAATTGATGTAACATATCAAAAAATTTTAGCTTAATATCCCCATTTTGCTTATAATCTTTAATGAAATAATAATTAAGTTTTATGTTTTTTGGTTTTACAATATGAAATAGGGTTCTTTGTGACGTAAATGGAATTAATGTTATTAAATCCATTGGTTATCTTTATAAGTTCCATTCTATAATCTCTAAGTTGTTTCTGAAGCTAAAAAAAATTCTATATGATAATAACCAAATGTCATATTTTTGGCTTCTACAATTGTTAATACAGTTGAATTTGTATTTCACTAAACTATGTGACTAATGCATTGCTTAGAAATTGACATATATCTTATATGCTCTTCCTATCTAAAGGGCTACTGGTATAATTGAAATTCAAATAGCTAACCAAATCAAATAATATATCCTTAAGATACAAAAGTCCTAATGATAGGGTCCTATATAGATATTTAAGTATATGCTTAACATCTAAAAGATGACACTCTTTTAGATTTGATTAAAATACAGTTTATAAAA
Organism: Erythroxylum coca; assembly: GCA_027123465.1. Lineage (NCBI taxonomy): Eukaryota > Viridiplantae > Streptophyta > Magnoliopsida > Malpighiales > Erythroxylaceae > Erythroxylum > Erythroxylum coca. The sequence goes on from JAJMLV010000006.1 coordinate 27,819,348, forward strand.
AATATTAAACTTATTTGTGGTAAAATAAGGTAAACTACCAATGATTCGTCAATATAATTTTACATTTATTGGCATCCTTTCTTCATTCTTGTTCAACTTAAGTGTGATGATCATAGGTATTCCTAATGGCTTAGTTTGATCCATCCAAAAACAATTGAATAGTTCTTTGCTGTATTTGGCTTGATTGATGAAGATGTGCTCCATTTACTTAATTTGAAGTTTAAGAATGAGCTTAAGCTTTTCCATCGTGTTCATCTAAAATTTTCTACTTATATATTTAAAGAATTCTTTCTACATACTTTCATTAGTTGCACTGAAGATAAATTTAAATTATTAAAATATCTTACTGTAACATCCCGTCACCGATGGGTGGGTACAGTTCATTGCATTCATATTTGGCATGCTCATGCATGATTTAGTTATGTATAATTGGCAATGATTGTACTG